>VZTY01027166.1:22293-51699 GCA_013400935.1 Turnix velox | reverse complement strand
AACCCACCCTGGAGTGGCCACTCACCGGGCACGGGGCGGCGGCGGCGGCGGGGCAGCCCGCGGTAGCCCCGGCCCCGCCCTCCCGGCACTTCGGTAACGGAAAGGCCGAGCTCCGCCCCGCTCACGTTGGCATGGAAACCCCGCAAACCCACCCCGACGGGCGGCGGAGGCGGGGCTGCCCTTCCGAGCGGCGGTGGCGGTGATGGGGTTCCCCTTCCCACACCCCGAGCGGCGAGATGGCGGTGGCGGGGCTCCCTTTCCCACACCCCGAGCGGCGGTGACGGGGGTCCCCTTCCCACACCCCGAGCTGCGGTGGCGGCGATGGCGGGGTTCCCATTCCCACACCCCGAGCGGCGATGGCGGGGTTCCCATTCTCACACCCCGATCGGCGATGGCGGTGGCGGTGATGGGGTTCCCCTTCCCACACCCCGAGCGGGGGTTCCCGGGGAGCTCCCGGCGCGGTCCCCGCTGGAACCTCCGGTCTCGCTGGCCGGAGCCCAGGGGAAGCTCAGGGGACAGCTGGTGTCGCCTTCCCAAGGCATCCCGGTCTCCCTTGTCCCTCGCTTTGTCAGGGCGCTGGGGGTTTCCCGAGGTGTCCCTTGTACCCCCGCTGTGTCCCTGACCCTTCCCAGCCCGGTCCCGGTGATGTGTGGGGACCCGCGGTGCATCCTCTGTCCGGTGCCCCATTGGGGCGCTCCTGTCCCTCTGCTGCACCCGATGTGACTCCCCAGGGGACAACAGGGACAGAGCCACCAGTACCACCACGAAGGTGACCCACGCATCAAAGACCACGGTGACAAACCACGTTCTCCCCCTCTGCCGTGTCCCCTCTGCTCCCAAACCCCGGTGTGTCCTCTGGCACCCGTGACAAGCCTGGCTCTCCAGAGCCTGGGGATCCAGATTTCACCGGGAAAAGAACCAGTTTCTAACCCACAGGCGCGAGGAAAACAGTGCAACGTGTCCTGATACGTCTCCAGAGGCTCCTGGTGTCAGAAAGGCAATAAAAAAATCTGCTTGAAATGTAATTTATAGGCATTTTTGAAAGGGTGTGATTTGTATGTGCCCGTCACTATGCTAATGGCTGGTTTGGGGACACGGGTTACTCATGGGTTGTTCATGGCAATGAACTGGCACTGCCGGATGTTTCCCACAACAAAACACCACTTGGCATCCGTGGGGGCAGCAGCTGCCCCGTGCTGCTGGCTCAGGTCCACCTGTCTGACAGGGGGTTGGGGACACAGGGGGGTGGCCATCCTTTAAGGGATGGAGGTTTGGAAAGGGGAAGGTGCTGCCCCTGAGAAGGGGGAGCATCCTCAGCCTAGGTCTCACCCCACACATCCCTCCTCAGTTACAGCCTTTCCTCACTCCTAGCTGGGTTTAGGGCAGCCTCATCCTTTCATCCTGACATCAGCCACTGGGCCATCCTCAGAGACCTCTCAGGTCATGATGCTCCATCTCCTGCCACCAGCCAACCCAGGGGTGCTGGGGAGGGGTGGTGGGAGTCCAAGCCACTGCAGCCACACACTGCCAGGAAAGGGGGTTCAGAATAGTCACCTCCTTGTCTCTATGCCATCCACCCCAGTGCCTCAGCCCTGAGAAACAAATGTGACCCTGAGCAGGCAGTTTTCCCAGCAGAGACCTCCCAGCATCTGCACAACAGTCCCCTCACTGGCTTCACTCTGGGCTTGGGGAGGCTCCTGGCACAGAGCCCTCAGCATGGATGGTTGTGTGTGAGCCTACACACACACTGAGACACACACACACACAGAGACACACACACACACAGAGACACACACATCTGCATGGTTGTGTGTGAGCCTACACACACACAGAGACACACACACACACACACACAGACACACACACAGAGTGACACACACACAGAGACAGTGACACACACAGACACACACACACACAGAGTGACACACACACAGAGAGTGACACACACACAGAGACATCTGCATGGTTGTGTGTGAGCCTACACACACACTGAGACACACACACAGAGTGACACACACACACAGAGACACACTGAGACACACACACAGAGTGACACACACACACAGAGACACACAGTGACACACACACAGAGACACACAGTGACACACACACAGAGACACACACACAGAGACACACAGACACAGAGACACACAGTGACACACACAGACACACAGAGACACACACACACACATCTGCATGGTTGTGTGTGAGCCTACACACACACACATCTGCATAGATGCACACACAGAGCCCCTAAGCAGTTGTGCTGATTTGCATAAACATCTCATTATCTGTGCAGCTCCTGTAGCTGGTTTGCTGCTAACCCCGTGGCTGCCATGCCACAGCATCCCCAGCTCCATTTGGGAAGTGTGAAGGGTGCAGTAAATGGCTGTAACTGGTAAGTCATTTCCTTGCTTTTTGAATGCTCTGGGTTTCTAATGGCATGGCAATTATGTGGCGCATGCAGGCTCTATCAATTACATCAAATAAATCTAAATTAATCAGGGATACGCCTCAGCTCCCCACTTTAGAAGAAACAACTTCATGAATAAGCATGGAGCACAATCTGAGGTGGGGATTTTGCGCCAACAGACACAGTCAGGCAGTCAGTCGGCAGCATTTACACCCCCTGCACACCCCAGGCTGATTTTTGGCAGCTCCAGCACAGGAGGGACAGGAATCCCTGGGGATTTAGAGTCAGACGAGCTCCTTTTCCCTTGGGTGTGCTGCTGTTCAGCTGCAGGGAGTGCTGTAAACCCCAGGGGATGCCCACTCATCCCCTGAGAGGGCTGGGCAGAGCTCTGGAGCCCGTGCAGACAGCGGGTACCCTGCTCTTCTCCATCCCCACCAGGATCATCTCAGCCTGGTCCCTCAGCCAAGCTCTGCTCCTCCTTATCTTGGATGTCACGTCTGTGTGACCTGAGCAAGCAGAGGCTGATGACATTGCCGGAGGTATTTTTAGAAATGCAGCTTTGCAGAGAGAAGGCAACGACCAGCAAACCCTCCTGTCGGCACCCAGCAGGTAGCAGAGAGGCTCGATACATCGACAGCCCTCTGTGCCACCACACAGCCCACCCTCCACGCCTGGCCCTGGTGGCACTGGCCCACCACAGGGGACAGCAAGCCCAGGGCAGTTCAGCTCTCTGCTTTTAGCCCTGCTTTTCCCCTCCAGCCAAAGAGCAGAGCTGCTAAGTCAGGCAGGTTAATCCCTCGCCTTTTTACTGGGATGAAGGGAAGCTCCAGAGATCGAAACCCAGCACTGAGTGGGTTCTGCCCCGAGCAAATATTTAACCTACACGGATGGATAAAAACCTCCTCCAAATCCCAGTAAAATTTAAACTCCCCCTCCTTTCCCTTCCAGCAAAGCAGCAGCCGAGTGCAGGAATGCAGCGGGAGCAGGCTCTGCTACACGGGGATGCTCCCTGTAGAAAATTCCCAGCAGAAGCAGCAGACGTGGTGAGAACGTGTCCCCAGAGCACAATTAATTACAACCCAGCTCATTATTCTCATTTTGCTCCTCCTTCAGGAGGTGAGGGGATTTCTCAGCGCCGTGTGCTGAGACACCTAAGAGGGAAAGAAACCCCTGCATTCCAACGCTGCCGTTTCACGCAAAGATCAGGGGGTTTAATTAAGGAAATATAGTGCTCATTTAAAAGTTCAACGTCTGAATTCATTCAAGCCTCAGGCTCTGATCCTCCAGATAGGGCTGCACTGAGCTGGGTGGCATTGCAGGGATCGCTGCCCAAATCCAGCACATTAGGATGCTCCTACCAGCAGCTTGGGGTGGTGGCAGGGGGGTCATCTCACCTTCCTCCCCCCCCCCCCCCCCCCCCCCCAGGCCAACCCCACAGCTGGCAAGCAAGGAGAGCAGCCCAGGGCAGCATGGAGCCACTCTGGAGATGAGGAACCATCCAGGAGCCTGTCATGGCTCAGCTCTGCTTGAATCCCCCTCCCACAAATCCCTTCATATCAAGCAAATGATAAAAGCAACATCTTTTTCAACCTGCTGTCATGCTCAGAGAGGAGAAGAACCCTATTCTGCAAGATAGAAGAGGCAGAGATCTTTCCCCCCCCCACAGGGGTCCTTCCCCATCTCTCTGAATTTCCTACCTCTCTCTGCATTGCAGAGCTGTCTGATCAAACCCTTGGCTTCCCTTTTTACCTACCTTTTCTCTTCCTCATATTTTTCAGCTGCCTCGGGGCACCAGCCAGGTTTGGATTTAAGACTCATGCCTTTTCCCCCCAGGAAGAGCACGGCTGGGCTCATCCTGCAGCACGCCCGGAGCTGCTCTGCAGGAGGATCACAGCTCACCTGCCAGGTCATTAATGTTTCAGGGCATTAACCAATACTGCCTCCTGCTTCTAAACACTTCTTAGAAACGCAGCTAAGAATAAGCTCCAGGTGTCCTGGCAAAGGCTAAAAGGCCCCTGAGCTGCCCCATCAGCTGTGGGGGTGTCCAGCTTGCTTTGAGCCCACCCAGCAATAAGGAAATATTTGGTACCAAATCAATTGTATCCAGATCGTTTTATCCAGCAAATAAAAATAAAGGCTGTGCTGGGAAGATTTCTGCATCCCAAAGGATCCCAGAGCTCCTGGTCTGACAGGAACCTACTGGTGATCCCCTTGCTTATGGGTCACCATAAGGAGCCTCTGCGAGGGACCAAGGGTGCTTTCTGCAATTCTTTTTAATTAAAAATATAGGAGATGATGGAAGCTGCAGGTGGCTAATTGGGATTTTTTTTTTTTTTGAGCTCTGCTGCTTCTGCAGCTCATTTTCTCCTTGAAGCCAAGCCCCTGGGTGACAGCAGTAAAGGCTCTGCATTCCTCTGCACAAGGATGGGAGTGATGTTCCTTTAAAAAATACATCCTGTTCTCAGCAAAACCATTTATTTTTAGTGCCCTCCAAAATGTGCTTGACTTTGGAGAACCAATGAAGCAGAAGCAGTAATTGTGAATAATTCAGGGAGCAGAGTTTTAGGGCTGATGTCAGCGCCTGTGCTGGGCTGGGGAGGGGGCTGGAGGGATGCAGGGCTCACTAATAACATTCAGCTCACGCAGAGATGGGTAGAGGTCAATCAGTAAGAGCCTCTGCAGGGAAATACCCCTGTGGGCATGAAGTAAGTGCACCCACAGAAAGGAAAATAGAGTGATGGCACAAGCTGCTGCAGCTGCATCCCTCCAGCTCTGGGGCACTGACAGCAGAAGGACGTGGGGCCAGAGGAGGCCATGGAGATGCTGTGAGGGCTGGAGCCCCTCTGCTGTGTGTTGGGGGGGCTGAGAGAGTAGGAGGGGTTCAGCTTACAGAAGGGTAGGCTCTGAGGAGACCTTAGAGCCCTTTCCAGTCCCTAAACTAAAGGGGCTCCACTAAAGATGGTGACAAACTTTTGATTAGGGTCTGCTGTGACAGGACAAGGGGTAATGGCTTTGACATAAAAGAGGGGGGGATATGGGCTACAAGAAGGTTTTTACACTGAGTGCTGAGTTTCTGGCCCAGGTTTCCCAGAGAGGTGGTGGCTGCCCCATCCCTGGAAACCTTCCAGGCCAGGTTGGGCAGGCTCTGAACTATCTGATCCAGCTGAAGATGTCCCTGCTCATGGCAGGGTTTTGAATTAGATGTCCTTTAAGGGTCACTTCCAACCCAGACCACTCTGTGAGTCTATGTGGGATGGTCCAACTGTTCCCCTCATTCCACCATCTCTCTTGCAGGAAGTGGTGTCATCCCACACCACTCTGTCCCCCAGAGGGATGGGAACATGATCCTCCCATGAACATTATAAATAATGGATGTCCTGCTTCACAGCTCAGATGCAGTGACAGGGACATCCTGCACTAGATGAGGTTGCTCAGAGCCTCAGCAAGCCTGGCCTTGGATGTCTCCAGGGATGGGGTGTCCATCACCTCTCTGGGCAACCTCTTCCAGTGTCTCACCACTCTCACAGGGAAGAACTAGCTTCTAGTGTCTAATCTAAGCCTGCTTTTCTCTAGTTTAATACCATTAGGGGTATTTCAAAGATGCTGTCCTGCCACAGAGCTGAAAGGTGCAGAAAGTGCCAGGATCTGCCCTCAGAGCAGGTTTCAGTCCCAGCCAGGAGCCTGGACTCAGGCAGTGGAAGCTGAGGAGACAATCAAAGGAAATGTTCAGTCCCAGCCTCCTGCTGAGGCTGAGGGGAAGTGGAGCAGCTCGGCGCCCTCTGAGGCTATTTTAGAGAAGAAAACTTTTACATCTACGCCCAATGAATATTAAAGAGCCCCAAAGCTGCGTGAGCAGATTTAATTTGTCTCTGTGAAGAGGAGCAGACCCACACCCATCTTTTTCTGCATATGCCTCAGAGATAAGCGGGATGTGAAGGGTGAACTGGTGTCCTCTCCACCAGGACCTCCCTTGAGCAATCACTTCACAACTGGAAAAACCAGGAGGCAGTGAGGTGAATCCATTGCCAGTGCAGGCAGGAGGGTTTGTGCAGACAGAAGTGGGAGAACTGCCAAGCTCAGGGCTTATTCTCATGCAAGCCTTGCTGGGCCTTCAGATCTTTTTAGGGAAGCTGGGGAGGAGTTGGCTAAAAAAACGTCGGGGTGAGATGGAGAAGGAAATTGCACATGAGGTAGGACTAAGGCACAGCCAAGGCTCTCAGCATCCCAGGCAAGCTGGGACCAGGGTTCTTACATCTCTATCCAGCTCTCTTCATCAGCTCAACAGCCAAAAAGTGCTGCTTCATTAACCCCTTGGGAAACAGCAGCAGAAGAAATACAGAGCCTGTCTGCAAACATCTGGGCAAGCTTCAGAAGAATTACTCCAATCCAGAGGCTGCAAATTGGAAGAGGGGAGATTGAAGATAGATACAAGAAAGAAATTCTTTACAGTGAGGGTGGTGAGACACTGGGACAGGTTGCCCAGAGAGGCTGTGGATGTCCTCTCAATCCCTGGAGGTGTTTAAGGCCAGGCTGGATGAGGCACTGAGCAACCTGGTGTGGTGGGAGGTGTCCCTGCCCATGGCAGGGGTTTGGAACTAGATGGTCTAAAAGGTCCCTTCCAACCCAAACCATTCTATGATTGTATGACCTGAGCTCACTCTTTCAAAGCTCCTTAATGAGAGTCTCTGGAGGTGGTTGGGGAGAGCTCCAACTCAACATCTAACCAAGCAAAGTCCATTCTGCACCAACCTGTGTCACCTGCGTTGCCTTCAGTTCCTTCAGCCTCCATCACAGCTGGGCCAGTGGTCCCAGTGGCTATGTCAGTGGTCCCTTCCCACCCTTTGCTTTTGATGCAGCCTCTGCCCACTCACTCCCCTTCTCCTCCTTCCCCTTTCTCACCTGTGGGTCTGACCAGGTCAACCGTCGTCCAGGGCACAGTTTTTGGAAGCATCTTGCTGCAGGCACGGGTGTCTGCATGGTGCCTGTGTGTGGGCAGGGACCCCCAGTGGTGGCAGGGATGCTCTCAGCAGCCTGCATCCTCCTCTTCTTGCTGCTCCCCTTGCTCCAGCCCTGCAGCGACAGCCTGGCCAGGGCACACAGTGTGTGCATCTCTCCACGGGAAAAGGGGGATGCTGAGCTCCAGTTCTGGCTCTGCTGACACCCCCAGGAGCCACCCCCGGGCCCTGGGGGTGAGCTGGGTCCTTGTGGCCAACTCTGGCAGCTGTACTCTGGGATGAGATGTTTCACCATGCTCTTCTTTGCATGGTGCCTTTTTATCAGGGGCTTTGCCAGCTCTATCCCAATCTCAGGGGTCCTTGGAATAAATCCCTCAGCAATTCTCCTCTTCCCTTCTTAAGGACCTTGGTAAAGATGGTCTGTAATGGTGCCCAGTCCCAGAAGGGTCCCAGCTGCTGATGCTTCGAGGGATGCTGAAGCAAAGGCAGAGGATGGGTCTTCACACTCACCAAGGAATTTCTCAACCCTTGCAAACCTCTGGGGACTCTGCCCTGTCTGTGACCAGAGGCAGAGAAAGCAACATCCCCTCCACTCCCATCTGCCAGTGCTTTAAGAAAATGAGAGCTGATTAAAGTCCATCTCCTCCTGAGCACCATTGGTCCGGGGCAAATTGCTGACACAACTTATTTAGTGGCACGGGCAGCAACTGCACTTTCCTCCCTCAGCAGACACCCAGATGGGTTTGGGGTCACCCAGGTTGGCTGCTCTAGGCATCAGCTAGTCAGAGGAAATGGTTTCATTGCACAGAATGAGCATGTTAGTTGGATTGTTTCTTTCCCATCACCTCTTCAAAGGCTGGCTCAGGCAGTTTCTTTTCTTGAGGACCTGAATGTCCACCCCACACCCTGCAAGGATTCTGGGATGGAGCTCCTGTGTGTCCACCCTACCCCATCAGCCTCAGAGAGTCAANGGATGCTGAAGCAAAGGCAGAGGATGGGTCTTCACACTCACCAAGGAATTTCTCAACCCTTGCAAACCTCTGGGGACTCTGCCCTGTCTGTGACCAGAGGCAGAGAAAGCAACATCCCCTCCACTCCCATCTGCCAGTGCTTTAAGAAAATGAGAGCTGATTAAAGTCCATCTCCTCCTGAGCACCATTGGTCCGGGGCAAATTGCTGACACAACTTATTTAGTGGCACTGACAACAACTGCACTTTCCTCCCTCAGCAGACACCCAGATGGGTTTGGGGTCACCCAGGTTGGCTGCTCTAGGCATCAGCTAGTCAGAGGAAATGGTTTCATTGCACAGAATGAGCATGTTAGTTGGATTGTTTCTTTCCCATCACCTCTTCAAAGGCTGGCTCAGGCAGTTTCTTTTCTTGAGGACCTGAATGTCCACCCCACACCCTGCAAGGATTCTGGGATGGAGCTCCTGTGTGTCCACCCTACCCCATCAGCCTCAGAGAGTCAAATCTCTCCTGTTCCTCAAGGCAGGCAAGCTGCAAAGCCCCATTCCTCTGTTCCTCTCACATCCATCTCCACCTGCAAGTGAGCATGTTCTAGAAGGCAGCCAAGAACTGTAGAACTGGGGAGATTTGCAAAATAAACAGCAATCAAATGCAAAGACCTCAGTTCCTGCTCTGGAGGGCGCCTGCCAAGACACACAGATCGTATCAGGCTCATTTACAAAAGGAAAACCACCCTAATTAGTGTGCAGGAAAGTACTTTAATAAGAAGCACTTTAGTGTAAAAAACCAGAGAACCAAGAGGTCAAGTAGTTCCTAAATGCCAGAAAACCACCAGGTGGTTTTCTGGCATTTAGGAACTACTTGACCACTTGAGTAACTCTGCCCACCCAGACCCCAGCACCTTTTTCTCACTTTTTAAAAATAATATTTTAGGCTGTTACTGAGGAACTGGGAATTACCCCTGGATACAGCAAAGTCTGAGCATCACAATGTGGCTGTATCACCCCAAAGAGGGCTGGAAAGTGCTGACAGGCATCACCCTTCCCTTTTAGGGCACGGTAGAGGTTTTATGGCTGGATTTTTTCCCCTGGTGAAGGGGAGAGCAGAAGCCTGTGGATGTGGGGAGTCCCCAGCTGTGAGGGTGACCAGTCACCATGGCAGCAGGGAGCTCTGCACGTGATGTTGGTATTTCTGCAGCACAAAAGAGCCCCTTATCTGGAATGAGTAACTAGTCTGGCTGGGTTTCATTCCTCCAGCGATTGCTGAGACAGAGGGACCCAGCACAGCCCACGTGGCACTCACCCTGGGCTCAATTCAGACCCTTCACAGAGTGACCCACCATGTACAGGAGATTCTGGGGTGCAAAAGGATGCTGGGGAGGGCAATGGCAGAGCCAGTGGCAGCTGGAAAGGCAGCAGTGGCCATCCCAGGCTTGAAAAGAACACCTGAAGTACCCTGGGCCATGCCCTCCCTCCTTTGGATGTCACACAGCAGAGCTGAGAGAGATGTCCCCCATCTGCCCTGTAAGAACCCAATCCATCTCACTCCTCCTATGCTTTACAGATTCCCCAAATTCCTTGCAATTTCTCCAAGAAAACAATTTTTAACCTTCAACAGGGCAGCTTCCAGACCTTCTCATGCACCAAGTGACTTCTAAAAGTGGGAGAAAATGCACAAAATAATGTTGTTTTTTTCCTTCTTCAGATGACTCAAACCCATCTCGCCGAGTATTGCTCAGCTCTCCTTGAGACATTCACCCCAGGGCATGAACCCAAGCTGGAAAGTTTCATCCCAAAATAAGTACTGGGGAAACAATGAGTAAAGGGAAGAAAAGGATAGAAGAAGACAAGGAGAAATGTCATCCAGCCTGAGCTAAGGCCAAGCTGCTGTTAATAAAGGCTGGTGTGGGTTCCCTTTGGCTCGTGTCCCTCTGTGTGACCCCTTCCCAAAGGGTGGTCTGGCTTTTTCTCCAGAGTGTTAATTCCAGTGGCACCATTACTGGACTTAAAAAGGAGCTGCCTGCTCAGGGCAGAGAAAACCAAGCTTGAACTGGCTCCATTTCAGAGGAAGGGGACTCAAAGAAGACATACACAATGGAAAAAAAAATATATATAGGCAGAAAAAGTGATTTACAGACTCTTTTCAGAGTTAGGACCTTGTCCTGCTGGTCAAGGACTTCAGGTTTCAAGGTTAAAGTGCTTAATTTTATTTCAAGCTTTCTAAATTAAACCCCATTTAACTGGGCTTTCCATTTATCCTGCAATTTCTTTCTAGACCCCCAAGCCTAATCCCCAAACCTGCTTATTTGTTTTTACTTTCATTATAAACTTATCAGTGATTAACCTGCAATTGCACTTAATCTTTTTAAAAGATTGCTCCAACTATAAATACAGAGAAGCTACGTGCCCCTCTTTGCAGCCAGAGGAAAACAATTTGCTTCAAACCCAAAGGTGGGTTATATTACTCCTATTGTAAGCTGATTTTTTATTAATTAAAGACATTTATTTTCTCTAACATCATAAAGAACATTAAATGAGTATCACTTGGCTGAAAGATGCAATAACACAGGCCACGAGGGCTATGACTACTCCTCCAGTAGGAAAAGTATCTATGTAAAAGTGTCTAATTATACATTAAACCAGCACATAGAAAGCTTCTGGTGAAGATGCTGCTTGTGTTTGTGGGGCAAAACATAACACATCCATACAGATCCATGAGCAGCCAGCTCTGCCTCCTCTGTCAGCAGCTATCTATTCCACTTCTTCCACTCACAGGCAGTGACAGCTAAAGCCTCATCACAAGAAAACCTGGTTTCTATGGATATGCACCTCTGAGAAATCCCTTAATCAGAAGTGTAAGCCAGGAGGAAAACTGCAATGCAGGATTTCCAGGGCACTGGGCTGGCACTAAGCAACTCCGGGATTTAATATTATTAGAGGATCTCATCAAAGATCGATCCAACACTTAAGGACATCAAAGCAGAAAGAGCAAAAGCTAATAAGAAATGTTGTAAAGGAGCATTTCCAAATCCATCAGGAACACTGCAAGGGCAGCAGAGGGAACAGAGCTGTGCAAGAGCACTGAATGCAAAGGGAGCCCATCACACACCCAGCACATCCAGCCAGGGGAGGGAATGACAAAATTCAGCAGAGAGTTTATAGGGACATCCAAAAGAAGAGGCAGAGAGTGAGCTGCCCATCTCCTCAGCCTCCTGCCATTTCCAAATCCCCACAGCAAATAGATCCTGGCATAACTCCCCACCCCAGCCCCATAAACCCAACCCTACCTTGACCTTAATTATTACCTGGGGAATAATCTCTCCCAAGAACTAAAGCTGTAAACAGATTGCAGAGGAGGATAATTTCAAATTCCCATGTGGGGCTAGAATTACTAGTTACATATCCATCACCATCTTGAAAACTTATGTCTTCATCTGAGTATCTCCCTCTGAAGAAAGCTTTCCCCCTCATTCTGGAGATGAAAAATAAAGGGTAAAACAATTCTACTTGAGTATTAGGTGGCCTCTGAGCCTCTTTAAAAAGTTTCTTAGAAAATCTGTGAACCACGTATGGAGACTTTTCCTGGCTCTGTCAGTGCCTCACTGAGCAAAAGCAGAGAAAACAGCTGGAATTTTGAAATAAATGCCCAGCAAACTGTTATCTACACAGTGTTTATTGCAGATAGAGTGAACTATAAAAGCCACTACGGCATGTTATTTATTTAAACACTTTTTATGAAGAGTATCAAATCATAGCAGCAAATGAGAACCCCAGGTTGACTTTCACAGGTTTCCTGGTTGATTATACAAATATTTACACAATGAAAACAAAAAAAACCCATAAACTTTTTGCTCAACACCAAAACCTTCTGCCCAGCAGGAAATCACTTGCAAATGACTGAGGATGAGAAATATTTAGGGAGGTCTGGGTGAGTTCAGGTTTCCCCCTGCACTGTTTAGGTCAGTGATCACTTCAGACCCTCCTGTGCTTCATTAAATTTGTTTAGAATTGAGATGTTGTTGGTTATTTTGGCTTTTTACACTATAGAAAACCATCTATTTAGCAAGAGAGGGGAAAAATGCAGCAAACTAAGACCCCAGAGGAGGTGAGGATGAGCCCCAGGCCACTGATGGGAAGAGGAATGACTCACATATGAGGACAAGTGACAGCCAGACCTGTGAAACCTGTGTCACTCACTTCTCACAGAATCTGCTGAACACCTGAAAAGTCCTTCAGCTCTGACTGTTCCCTGCAGCAAAACCTGCCCCAGCTTTTCCTCCTGAGAATGGAAACTGGCTCCTCCACTCAGATGGTGCTGGGGACACCTGGCCAGCAGAAACCCTGGGGATGGGCTGCATCACCTCAGGGAGAGCCCACCACCTTGCCCATCTGCAGGGCTGTCAGCACCTTCTCTTCCCAGCAGCAAACAGCTTGGGCATCACACAGTGACCCTCAAGCATCTTGCAGTCTATGGATTCCAGGGCAGACCTGTGATTTGGTCTGTACCTGGCTTGTGAGCACAGTCCACATCCTTTTCAGATGAATCATCCTCCAGCTGCTGCTGACAACCTTGATCCCAATAGAGAAACCTTTGTTTTGGGGTTTTTTTTTTCCTCCTGGTTCTTTCTGGCGAAGCAGTGACTCAGTTGTCAGAAGAAAATAAATCTTCACACTTTATCTGAGCACTCATTAACCATCCAGAGCCATAAAAAGCAAACTCTTCAGAGCTCCCTCTCTGTGAGGCTGGAGCTCCAAGCAAGAGAGCTGGCCTCATCATAGAATGGGTTTGGGTTGGAAGGAACCTTAAAGATCATCTAGTTCCATGGGGTGGGACACCTCCCACCACACCAGGTTGCTCAGTGCCTCATCCAGCCTGGCCTTAAACACCACCAGGGACTGAGAGGANCTCCAGCCCACTCATCATCTTCATGGCTTCCTCTGGACCTGCTCCCATGACATGAGATTTACTGGGGATATTTATAAAGATGCTCAAGAAAAATAGATCTCTAGAGCAGGGAAACCTTGTGTGGTTGTGGATGATCTGGTAGCAGGTTTTATCACCAGTGGGTGAAGGTCTATGCAGCAAAGAAAGGCAGCTCCTACCTGCAGCTCCCAGCAAAGCCTACAGCCTAAGCTCCTGCCCCAGGTGTTTGCCTGACTCCTACTCCTGTCCCTGCACCTTCTCCTTCTTCATTTCCTCTTCCCTTTCTTCTTCTTCTTCTTTCTCTGAAATCTCAGCAGCCAGGATTTCTTCGTCCTCTTTTGCTGTAGGAATCACACGGATGGTGACCAGGCTGTCAGAAGATTTTGAGAATATTTCTTCTTTCAGGTGGCCACGTGCTTTGTGAGAGGTGACAGGAGACCTGCGGTGCACTGGTGATTTGGGTGGGACTGGACTGAAGCTGGAATCCTGCAAACCAAGAAAAACAAAAAGGCAAAATCAACCTTGAGAGACCCTTCTTCACTGTCCCAAACAACAACATCTATACTGTGCAAAGCAGACACAGGTTTGTTTGAGATTCACCATAGCAGACCTCACCATCAAGATGTCAGATAGCTGCCAAAGATCAGCCCAGCGAGAAGGCAGGTGGATAACCTGCCCTCCTTGAGAGAAGCCCACAGAGATGAGCACAATAGACCTTTCTAACACCTCCTGCACTAGCTCTTGTTTTTCTCCTGAAGCATCCAGAGAGGTTGATTGTGGCACAAGGTTGGCAGAAGTAGTGCTGTAGAAGCAGGGAGCAGCCCTGGACTGCCCTGTCTTAAAGCCTCCTTTATAGAGGAGCCTCAGAAACCTCACCTGTGGGCATGCCATGGAGAGGGACGTCCTTCTAGTGGGATCCTGCTAACCCCATTAGTGGGATTAGCTCCTCATCCAGCTCCAGATGGAGCACAGAATCAGAGAATCATAGAATGTGTTGAGTTGGAAGAGACTTTTGAAGGTCATCCTGTCCAACCCCCTGCAGTGAGCAGGGACATCCTGCACTACATGAGGTTGCTCAGAGCCTTGAATGTCTCCAGGGATGGGGCCTCCACCACCCTTCTGGGCAACCCATTCCAGTGTCTTACCACCCTCATGCTGAAGAACTTCTTCCTAATGTCCAATCCAAACCTGCCCTGCTCTAGTTTAAAATCATTTCCCTTATCCTATAGCTACGTGCCCTGGCAAACAGCCCCTCTTCAGCTTTCCTGTAGCCCTGTCAGGTACTGAGAGGCCACTAGAAAGTTTCTCTGGAACCTTCTCTTGTCCCAGGCTGTACAGCCCTAGCTCTGTCAGCCTGTCTTTGCAGCAGAAGTGCTCCATCCCCTCAGATCATCCTTGTGGACTCCTCTGGATCCTCTCCAACAGCTCCATATCCTTGTTATGCTGAGGGCTCCAGAGCTGGACACAGCCCTCCCACGAGGTGCCAGCTTTCCCTCTGCCTGTAACTGGAGGGTGTTTGTGTTGTTGTGAAGGACTGCAGGAACAGTCTCCCTCCCTGGATATTTACCCAGCCCCAAGGACACCACACACTCTCTATCAGCTGCTTTTTCACCTCCCTTTACACATCCAGATGTGATAGCCTGCAGAGCTCCACGCTGGGAAGAGCAACATCAAGGTCTGTGTCTTTTTTTATGAGTTCAATGGACATACTTGGAAGTGGGGGAAAAAACCAAGAAAATGAGGGCAGGGTTATGTTCTTTTTCAGTGAAAGGGATTTCCCTGCAGCTCATGAAGAGGTGGCAGGATGGGTGCCTCTGCCCAGCCATGGCATGAAAGCTCTGCAAATATTGATTGTGCTGTGGATGTTGGAAGCCAGAACCCCCCTCCTTCCCACCAGACATCGATTAATTCCGAGGGGCTCTGTCTGTCTCTGTGGCAGGGAAGAGATGTTTGGCTTTGGCTGTCGCCCAGTTAGAAACTAGACTCTGGTTTAGCCCAGCTGGGCAAAAAGTCAATGCACTCCTCTTTTGTCCCACAAAGCAAACCCTTGTGGGACAAGGACAGTCTCCCAAGACTATGTGTAAGGTGTCAGACCATGCTAGGTTCACACCCTGGTGGGCATTGAGCTGCTGGAGAAGGTCCAGAGGAGGGCCAAGAAGATGCTGAGAGGGCTGGAGGGAGTCCTACAGAAAGGCAGGGGAAGGAATTTTTAACATAATATCGGATGGGAGGACTAGAAACAATGGATGTAAATTAGAGGGGGTTAGGTTTAGACTTGACATAAGAAAGAAATTCTTTACAGTGAGGGTGGTGAAGCACTGGAAGAGGTTGCCCAGAGAGGTTGTGGATGCCCCCTCTCTGGAGGTGTTCAAGACCAGGCTGGACAGGGCACTGAGCAGCCTGGTCTAGTGGGAGGTGTCCCTGCCTATGGCAGGGGGGTTGGAACTCGACGATCTTTAAGGTCCCTTCCAACCCAAACTATTCTATGATTCTATGATTCTATCTCCCTTCTGGGGACAGGCTGAAGGAGTTGGGGTTGTTCAGCCTGGAGAAGCGAAGGCTCAGGGGGACCTCAGATGTTTCTCAGTATCTGAATGAAAGGGGCTCCAGAAAGGCTGGGGTAGGAATTTTGAATAGGATCCAAGATGGCAGGACTAGAAGTAGTGGATGCAAATTGGAAGAGGGGAGATTTAGGCTGGAGATAAGAAAAAATTTCTTTGCTGTGAGGGTGGTGAGACACTGGAAGAGGTTGCCCAGAGAGGCTGTGGATGCCCCCTCAATCCCTGGAGATGTTTAAGGCCAGGCTGGATGAGGCACTGAGCAACCTGGTGTGGTGGGAGGTGTCCCTGCCCATGGCAGGGGGGTTGGAACTAGGTGATCTTTAAGGGCCCTTCCAACCCAAACCCTTCTATGGTTGTATGACCTGAGCTCACTGCTTCAAGGCTCCTTAATGAGAGTCTCTGGAGGTGGTTGGGGAGAGCTCCAACTCAACATCTAACCAAGCAAAGTCCATTCTGCACCAACCTGTGTCGCCTGCATTGCCTTCAGCTCCTTCAGCCTCCATCGCAGCTGGGCCAGTGGTCCCTTGCCTCCCATCCTCCCCGTGGCAGCCAGGGCAGCCTGGAAGAGCTTTGGGGTCTCAGGTTTTGGGGGGATGATCAGTGAGTCTCCTGGGGCCCCCTTCTCATCTTTGGGTTTATTGTTGTTTCTCAGCATTTTCCTGGAGCAAGGGAAAGGAGACAGTTCAGGGAACGTGCTACATTGGTTGGATTTTGTAAAATAGAATAATCAAACTTTAAAAGGGGATTTTTTTCCATACTTAGGGAAGGGCAGAACAACAGTGAGGCTAAAAGTGAAGCTAAAAACTGAATTGAATATTTTAGTAGATTTTTAAACTACTGTATTTTAGCCATTTTCATTCTTGGGTTGCACCCACTTTTATTAGAGAAGCTTTGCAGCAGGGCCAGGCTGGTCCTGGGCATCTCCATCCTCCCCAGCCATAGCAAAGGGACTGAAGCACAGAGGGTGTCCCTCCAGGGACCCCAAATGCCTGCCCACTGTGGCAGGAGCTTTCCCACAGAGAGATATCTCCCCTCTGGCTCTGGAAAACATCCTCTGCTTTTTGCTTTTAACTACCCCAAAGGCCAGAAAGCAGCAGCAAACACACACTTGGCTTTTTTCCTCAGCAGCTTCTGAGACTCTGGGTAATGCACCAGAATCTCGTTCAAGTCCTTCTTATCCAAAATGAAGAGGTTGGCAAAGCCATGAGCCACCACGTTTGCTGTGCGCCGATTTCCTCCTCCTGCTGCCAGCAAGCTGAGAGACACAGGGCAAGGTAATTAGTGTTGTCATTAATGAGATCAGCACAACATTTGTCATTTCAAATCTCCCTTTGCATCCCTTCACCTCTCTTTTTTTCAGGGGACTCAGAGCTTGATTTTCACTCCCATTGAAAAGCCAATAGAATGTGCCAGAAGGGTCTCCACCCCATCATCTCCTGTCCTGTCCTGCAGGCAGCAGCTCTTCACAACCAGGTACAAGAAGTGCCTTTTATTCCAGGAACATCTTTTTGTTTCTAGAAAACCCAGCACCACCTTCTTAGGAATTGCTACAGGAATTTACCTGCCTGTGAAACAGACTGATCAATATCTCAGGGACTTTTCCAATGAAACATCTTTCCTTAGTCATTTTCCCATCCCTCACAGCCCTCTGCTTACTGCCACTAACTCCCCAGGTAGAAATCAGCACAATAATGAAAACTGTAAGGAATAAACAATACAAAAATTCCAAGAAAAAAGCTGCAATGTGTGTGGCAGATGCTTCTCAGTGTTTGTGGCTTCCCAGCACCAAGATCAATGAAGGATCATCTCACCTCCCACCCATCTCACCCTGAGCCTGGGAGCTCCATTTCCACAGATCCTCACCTTATCTCTCCAAACACAGATCCAGGTTTTAGGGTCACCAGCACAGTCTTGCCATCGGGTCCCCCCAGCACCTGCACTTGTCCTGCCTGGATAATGTACATCTCACGGCCGATTTCACCCTGCAGAGAAGAGGGGTGCTGTGGGAGGTGCCCAGAAACAGGGAGACCTCATGGATACTCTACTCTGCATCTTGCTAGAAACACCTACACCCACACTGCACTCTTCTGTGAGCTCAAATTGCTTTGTCCTGCGGGTGCTCCCTCACAAGCATCCTCATCTAAGCATCTCAAAGTCTCCTCCAGGCTCTTCCCTGCTCTCTTGTTGCTCATGGCTGCAGAAGAGGTCACTCTACACAAGACCCACAGCAACCCAGGCTGCTTTTGCTCTCAGTTCCCTCCCTGTTCAGCAGCTGGATGTCACAGCAACGGGGCCAGCCTGGCATTGCCTGCTCTGTACTGCTTCTGGTGTCCTGCACAGCCCAGCCATGGAGTGGGAGGGCACTCAGGCATCTCATTACCTTCTTACAGACAAAGTCATTGGGCAGGTAGACCACAGATCTGAGGCGCTTCAGCATGTCAAAGATCATCTGTCTGTCACAGCCCTGGTCCAAAACAGAGCCAAGAGGGCTGTTAGTCTGTGGCAGCATGGCAGGCTCAGCCAGCCCACACCTGCCCTGCAGAGGGTACCTGGAAAAGGGCCACTTTGCTCACGATGTTGTAGTTGACATCAATGGCAATGTCCAGCCTCATCTTGTCCGGCAGCTGCACCAGCAGCTCTGACTCATCTGTGAAAACAAGCAGAAACTGGCTGTTTCCACAGCTTGACTCAAGACAGTGCCTTTGCCACTGGGAAAGCAGCCTGTGCTGTGGTGGCAGAAAGCAGGAGCTGGCTCACCTAGAGGGATCCCCTCCAGCTTCTGCCCACCCAGCAACTGCAGGTCTATAGTCAGTGGGTGATGGAGAGACACTCTTTGCCTTACCCCAGCCCTGGCAGCTCTCAGAGATGGAGCAGTGAGCCCAAAAAGGGAAAGCAGCCTGTGCTGTGGTAATGGCTGCAGAAAGCTGGCTCACCTAGAGGGATCCCCTCCAGCTTCTGCCCACCCAGCAAGTCTATAGTCAGTGGGTGATGGAGAGACACTCTTTGCCTTACCCCAGCCCTGGCAGCTCTCAGAGATGGAGCAGTGAGCCCAAACCAGCATCTTTCTTGGCCAGAAGAGTGGGCACAGAGATCCTGCCTGATAATTCACTTATAGGGTGAGCCAGTGAGCTTGCTGTTGGACAAGCTCTGGCCAGGAATCATCAGTCACTGCTCCCTCTCCATGTCACAGGAGGTGGAATGCTGGGCTCAGTGCAGTGTAAGTGATTCCAGGTCACCATGATGCTGCAGCTTGGTGGCAGCATATATAGAATCAGAGAATAGTTTGGGTTGGAAGGGACCTTAAAGATCATCTAGTCCCAACCCCCTGCTATAGGCAGGGACACCTCCCACCACACCAGGTTGCTCAGTGCCTCATCCAGCCTGGCCTTAAACACCTCCAGGGATGGAGGGGGCATCCACAGCCTCTCTGGGCAGCCTCTTCTAGAGTTTCACCACCCTCACAGTAAAGAATATACCCCATAAGAGGGCAAACTAGCCTGTATAGCCAAGAGTAAAACAACCCACCCTCCCAGCTTTTAAACTGAGGTGCCATTTGACAGCAACACACCAGCAAACTTGCATACCAGTGACCTGTCACAAGCAAGAGCAGTAAAAGACAAGGTGCGAGTGTTAACCTTTGGATCTCACCTAGCATGCCCTGGGAGTGCCACGTGTACTCATACCACGTTTTCACCCGGTTCTGAACAGCTCTGGGGATCTTGTAGAAGTTCATGTATTTGATGGTGCTGTCCATGCAGCTGCGATAGTAAGTTTGCCCTGCAGTGGCAGCACCAACCACGTCTCTCATCTGAATGGGAGGAAGGGGTGGAAAAGATGCTTTAATTGCTGTCAATTACCCATCGTGGTGGTTAAATAGTCCTAGAGCACCTACACCAAATCCTAAAAAGCATCTGCAAAGCCATTTTCTCTTCTGCTGATGCTGAGTAAATCCTAGCCTGGGGAAAACAAAGCTGAAGATACAAAGCTAAGGACAAACCTCACCAAAACCTTCCCCATCCGAGGCTGGGAAGCCCATGTCACTTCTACTCACCTGCCCTATCATGACAGAGAAAGCAAAGACACCAGTGAAGTAGTTCAGCAGCTGGAAGACAATCTCAAACAGTGTCTTAGGGTCTGGAAGGCCCCCGATGGTGATGAGGGTTTTGACTGCCCAGTAGTAGCAGCGGATGTAACTGGGAGGGAAAGAGAAACCAGCTCTGAAAGGCATCTCTGAGCTCACATCTTCTGGCCATGACAAGCCAGAGCCTGCTGACAGTAATTATGGGTGACAAAGGGAAAATTAAGGGGCTTCATCCCACTCAGCCAGGGAGTGTTTCCAAATTTTTCAGCCTGTTTGCCGTTCCACCAGAGCCCAGTTACAGCCTCTTCTTCTTGCAGCACCATTTGTTACTGCACGTCCCCATGGACCTCCCTGGCTCTGCATCTTCTCCTCACACTCCTAACCCTTTGCTTAAGGAGTTTTTCTAGTCCCAGCTGCATCCTAACATCTCCCTTCCTGCTGCAGCTGGTCACAGCAAGCTGTGCTACCCTGCTTTGTACCTGTTTCCTTCCCCATCATAGACCCAGGTGGTGGAGCCCAGTCCCTCATAGGCTGATGCCCAGTAGTAGAGGCAGGAGTTGACATGCAGGCTGTACAGCAGGTAGGCTGTGGTCCGAATCACTCTGCAAACAAACACCAGAGAGGGATGATAGGATTTCTGCTGGGAGAAAAACAGAGGATTGCTCCTTATATCACAGTGAATGGCCTTCAAAATGCGGAAGTTTCAGAACGTGTGTCCCTGCCCAAGCAGCAGCCAGACACAGCCCCAACTTGTGGCCCCGCTGCGCCCTCCTGTGGCCCTGCAAGTCCCCCACAAGTCTCAGGGAAAGCCACTTGTCTGCTGGTGGCTCCTCTTAATTGCCAGGATTCCCATCCCTGTGGGATTAGGGAGAGGTGATCCTACCCTTCAGACCTCTCCTGCATCATCAGCCCTCGCAGAGGCAGCAGGAGAGTCCAGCAGAAACTTAGAGCAGATGCTCTAAGGGACCTAATGCACCAAAGGGAACCTTCCTTCCACAGCAGCAAATGGCAACTGCACACTCTCTCCCTGCCCTCCTCCTGCTCACCTGTAGATGTATGCCTTGCTCAGGATGGCCTCCAGGCGGTTGTTGAACTCGAAGAAGGCCATGTACTGGTAGGAGAAGGAAAGCAGCATGCTGCAGCTTCCCTCAGCCACAGCCAGGGGAGTTCTGTCCCCATAAAAACCCCACTCCCCCTGCATTTCCCTCCCTCTGCTGTAGGAAGTGCCACGGAGAGACCCCATCTCTAAGTGCCCTTCTATTCAGATGTGTGTTCTAGGATGTGCTCTTCTATTCAGATGTGTGTTTTAGGATTTAAAATTAGTGTTCGACCAACAGCCCATAAAAACCCCTTCAAGTTCACACTTACCCTCCATTTCACAGTCCTCTTGTCATCACTAACGGCTCTGTCAAGCCATGGCTCACCCCGGGCAGCACAGGATTCCTCTGCCCCCCCTGCAGGTGATGTCCTGCTGCTCTCTGAGCTGCGACTCACCTTCAGACAGCGAGGAAAGCGCAGGAGAGGGTTGACACCGACTTTGAAGTAGAAGACATCCAGGGGCAGGAGGCACAGCACGTCCATCTGAAACCCAGAGAGAGAGAGAGAGCTCTGTGGGCAGCTGCAGGCTTGGAGGGGATGGAGCTGCAAACAGCCCCTCAGATTAAAGACTCAGAGGAATAATTAAAATGATGACAAACCTTAAAGCGCTGTGATTTCAGGTAGTTCTCTTTCATGGCCTTTTTATCAGTCTGGTTGGAAACAGGAGAGAGGAAGTTTGTTCATTACTTGCAGTAAGGAAAATCACAGCCAACATGGCCATGCCCCTGGCTTTCCTCTTCTGCATTACAAGCTTTGTGACTGGGAAAGGGAACCCAGCAAGAGAAGCAGAAGACAACCTGGGTGTAGGTCATCTTTCCATTCTGTCTTGGGACATCCCATGCTCATTTTGCATCCTGGAGAGAGCACTTTGAGTGGCAGCATCACACAAGTCAGGGCTTAAAAGAAGACACCTCCTGGTGGGAGCACGAGCATAGGGCTAAGGGAAGGTCATACCCTCAAGGGCTTATTTTTTTACAGCTTATTTAATTGGATATGAAAACTAAAGCAAAGGCTTTCAGTTATATCAGGTGAAGGATCTATGCATTCAGATTGCAACCACTAATGCATTCTCTGCTCGTGAAAATGAAACCCAGTTTATTACACTGCCTGTCTTGGATAGCAGTGAATGGCTGTGCCAGGGCTTCTCCCCACACACCTCACCGTGCTGCTGGAAGGACTGCCCATGGGATGGAACTAGATGACTTTTGAAGTCCCTTCCAGCCAAAACCATTCTATGATTCTATGGAGCAGCACCCTCCCAGCATCCCTAACCAAGAGCAGGGTGGGCTCTTCTAGGTGGGCTCATCTAGGTGGGCTGGCATTGGGGGAAAAATATCCACGTTTGGGGGACAAAAATACTTATCCACTACATTTCAGAAGACATAGAATCATAGAATGGTTTGGGTTGGAAAGGATCTTAAGATCATTAGGTTTNTATGATTCTATGGAGCAGCACCCTCCCAGCATCCCTAACCAAGAGCAGGGTGGGCTCTTCTAGGTGGGCTCATCTAGGTGGGCTGGCATTGGGGGAAAAATATCCACGTTTGGGGGACAAAAATACTTATCCACTACATTTCAGAAGACATAGAATCATAGAATGGTTTGGGTTGGAAAGGATCTTAAGATCATTAGGTTTCAACCCCCCCTGCCACAAGCAGGGACACCTCCCACTACATCAGGCTGCTCAGTGCTTTGTCCAGCCTGGTCTTGAACACTTCCAGGGATTGAGGGGGCATCCACAGCCTCTCTGGGCAACCTCTTCCAGTGTTTCACCCCCCTCACTGTAAAGAATTTCTTTCTTATGTCAAGTCTAAATCTACCCCCTTCCAATTTACATCCATTGTTTCTAGTCCTCCCATCTGACATCATATTAAAAATTCCTTCCCCTGCCTTTCTGTAGGACCCCCTCAGGTACTGAGAAGTTACTCTGAGGTCCCCCCTGAGCCTTCTCTTCTCCAGGCTGTCTTGTTTATTATTATTGTGTAGTCCCCCAAGAGTGGCTTTGGTCATGGTGGGAGAGACTGGAGAGAAGAGAGGGTAGCACCAGCTGTGGCAGGAGCTGTGGCAGCTGGGCTGCTGGGGCTGGGAGTTTGTCAGAGGTGGGATGGAGAACACCCTGCTACTCACTATGATGTCTCCTCCCCGCACAAACTGCAGGCGCATCTGAAAGACGAGGATGTCCAGCAGGTAGATGAGGTCACAGAGGTAGTCCATGGCCAGCCAGTAGTGGATGTTTGCTGGGGTCTGGTAAGGGAAAGCCCAGCGCACGGGGATCAACCAGCAGTTCCAGTTCCAGGCCATGACAACGAAGAAGAGCCACAGCACGTACATCAGGTCTGTGCAGGGGAAAGCACACCATGAGTACCCAGCCACATGGCCCTTGCCCAACTCAATCCAAAGCCGAAGGGCTTTTCATGCCCTCCCCTGCCCTCCATCAAGAAGAAAACCTGTGGGAGGTCTCTTATTGCCAGTATTTCATTGCAAATGAGCTGGGCTCTAAATGCAAAGTGAGCAGCACCAGCTGCAGAGCATGTTGGGTTTTTTATCACAAAATTCCTTCTAACTTTGCAGGGTCCAGTGAGGTTTGCCTTTGCTTTTCTCACACATTACCAACTTTCTTGCTTGGTTTTCATCATTGCTTGAACCCACAGGCTTCCACAAGGCTGAGAAATAGCAAAGAAGTGAGCTGGGTCCCTCCTGTGGGGGGTCACCAGGATGTGGGCTTTCTATTTTGTTATTTTTATTTGGGGTGCCCACACCACAAGGACAGCACGTGCCCACTAAAAAGTCTGCAAAGAGGAAGGTGGCTGCCTCTTCCCTGCCTGCCTGTGCTCTTCATACCCACCAGCCATTGGGAACTATTTAGGAAATCTCTTGCAGGGGGTTCTAAACCTCTGCTTTGTGGTAGTTGGGTGTAAGTTGAGCTGCTGCTTCTCCCTTCTCTCCAAAGTCTGATCTTTCCCATTTCCTCACCCACTTGCCCCCAGCCCGTGTGTATGGCTGTTCTCCATCACTCACTGGTGAGTGGGTCGATGCTGCTGGGGAACTGGTAGTTTTTCAGACGGTCCAGCCAGGGCTGGTGCTTGAACTTGCAGCAAAGCATCTCACAGTAGTGCTCCTCCTCTGATGGCTTCTCCCCCTCTGGCTCCCCTGCTGGTGGGGGCACCGGTGCTGAAGCAGGTGCTGGCTTGGCAGGAGCTGTGAGAGGCCACAGTGTCATTGTACAAAGGGCAGAAGAGCTTCACACAGCAAGCTGGTCCCAGCTCTTTAAATTGCCAGCAAAAGCAGCTGAAAACACAGGGGGGGTGTGGATCCATCAGTTAAAAACTCCTGTGTCCCTCCCCCTCAACCCTTCAAACTCACATGCTGGAGGGGTCTCGTCATCTGAGGTGACATCAGGGTCAGTCAGCTTCTCCTTCACCTTCTCAGTCCTCTCTTTGAAGAGTTTCACCAGCTCCTGGAGGCGGGTGTTGACGATGGCACTGCTCACACTCATGGCTGAGCCCACGCGCTCGGGCAGGCTGTGAGGAGAACATCAGGCACATCATTCACATCATGCACACAGGGAAGCCCAAGGACACACTCACCACCCTTTTTTTTTTAACCTACAGGATCCTGAGTTAGGATTTATCTAACATATACCATAAAAATACCATAAATCACCACCAGCCCAAGCCTCATCCTTGCCCTGGGATTTGAGATGCCCTCCGAGGGTCTTGGGGAGTTGGGGAGCACCAAGATCCCAGACTGAAGTGAATGTGCATGGGAAAAGAAGGTTTTGGGAGAACTATGGGGTGAAAATGTGCACCAAGCCCCTCAATTTATTAACTATATCATCCTCTTTTAAGTAAAACTAGTCTGGATTCTGGCCAAGATGCTTGCATGACTGAAAAGCATCTCTAGGAGGGAGAGTAGAGAGACAGTGTGGTTGCTGTAGCTCTGGGTTACACAGTGCTAGACCCTCTGTGGACATGTCTCCTTCTCTCTTTGGCATCCCAGCTCCTCTAATATCTTTGTTATTTCCACCCTAGTCCCAGAATCCAAACTTCTGGGAGTTCAGGCAATTCAGAGCCCCTCATTCCCCTCACCCACCTTTTCCTCTGCTCCTCATCCCATCCCAGCAGAGCTCGGGTGGGGGACTGGCACCCCAGTCCCTCGTCCAGACCATCCTCTGGGGCCAGCAGCTTCCTCCTGTGGGCACAAACACAGCAACTGAGCTCAGCTTGTCCCCACTCCTCAGCCAGTCCCCCCATCTCCTGCTCCTCAGCCTCCCCTTCTACTAACCCTTAGAAGTTAGTTTGCCCCTATTTATTTTGCATCCCTGAAGTCAACATGAACAAACCACACTGCTGCTTTGCTGCCAAAACCCTGCTTCTTCCTGGGCCCCACCAAGACCATGGATGCACAGACATGCAGCCACCCAGCCCATTTTGCCACACATTTGGGCATCTACCAAGATGCAGCAGTGCCACACCAACACATCATCATCATCAAGAAGTGGGTGAGAAACACCAGTAAGGCAGCATGAGAAATCTGAAAAAACTGGAAAGTTCTGGGGACAGCATCAGGCTCTGAGCTGGCTCCATCACATCTGAAACATCTGAGACAAACTGCAGAGAAGAGAGTACAAAACAGAGGCCCTCAAATAGCTGCTGACAACTGCTAAACCAAGTGCAACAGACAAGAAAGTGCTGGTCTTCAACCTGGAGTTCATCAAGGCTGTCCTGGCAGTGCTGAGTCTTCCTAGAAAATGTGTCCTAACAGAGTTGGTGCCTCCCACCAGCACAGAAGGGTTTGTAGGACAGCTTCCTTACATGTGAACAAGATATGTGGCAGAAAAAGATCTGAGTATGAAGATGACAATGGTGGCAAAAGCCTGATTTTCAAAGCAGCCATACCTGGGGGATGCTGGTGCTGTCCCAGGCACCAGCAGCATGTTGGGAGCACTGGCTTTGGGCACTGGTAAGTGGGTACAGTTGTTCTCCACAGCATCACCTCCACTGTCCACATCCTTGATGTCCACGGTGGGGTAATTACCTGGCCCATGGAGAAGGACAGTAACTGTTGTGAGGGGCACAGCCAGGATGAATCCCCATCACCACCCCACAGAGCTGCCCCTCAACCCCACAGCAGCACACTGGAAGGACTTTCCATTTCTCTCCATTCCTTCCTCACCTGGTACTCCTTTCTTCTAACAGTCTGGAGCATTTCCTTTTCCTTTTTGCACTGTTTTTAACACTAAAAGAATTGCCACCTGCTGCCCTTTTGCTTTCCCAGCTTGCAGTGATCACCTCTACTCCGTGCCAACCTTGGGTCTCCTCAGCTGGGAAAATGGTAGAGATGAGGTTGCCCAGTTGTAGATGTTCCACACAGACTGGGGATTTCCAGCTGCAAACCTGCCCCACAGGGGCTAGAAAATCTCCTGGGTCCTCCAAATGTGGATCATGCAATCTCCACATTACACGAGCATTTGGTTTTTATTCAGAACAAGGCACTATTCAGGTAAGGGCTTACAGCTTCTCTCTTTTGCAGAGATCCAAGGTCAGAAGGTGGGATGCTGGATTGTCTGCAGAGGGTAAAGGAGAGATGCCAGTGGCCTAAGGGGGAAATGGCACTGGAGGTTGATCTGGCTGGACCCTACAACCAGCCAAGCTGTGAATTGTCAGCCCTTTTCTTAGCTATATAACACAATGCAGTGAGTTCCTGCAGGACTTCTTCTAAGGGAGGTTTTTCTCACATCTGCAAGACCTTGTGCCCTCCCTCCTCTCCCACACCCAGGTGGGACCAGAGAATCAGAACGTGGCTTGATCAAATAACAGAAAAAAATCTGTTTAGGTGCCAAAGTTAAAATTCCATTGCACAGGAGGAAAAGCAGCAGGATTTGGCTTTCTGGCTGAAAATAAAGCAAAGCTTCAGAAATATGACTTGACCTTCTGGATAAAGAGGCAGAAAATCATGAGCAGCAAATCTCCAGCTTGCTGTGAGTGGCCTGCATGAACTCCAAGGAGAAAAGTGCACATGCAAGTAGATACTGAACCCCCCACCTGCAGGTCCTTCAGCAGAGATTTTGGCCAAGCAGGTCAAAACATGTATCATTTACAGCTACTGCCAAATGCTTTACAGGGGTCAGCTAAAAAGGCACATAGTGATGAGGAGAGAGCATTAAAAAAAAATCAAAAAAAACCAACATGAGTTTTGTTACCCAACCTCTGTGCTGCAACATGAAGTGAGCTTTTATTTATTTTTTCTAAAAAAAAAAACACCAAAAAAAACCCCAAAAAACAAAGCAACAGAAAGCATTTTTTCTAAGAAAAACCCAAAAACCCCCCAAAACAAAGCAACAGAAAGCATCTACTCCAGGACCAGCCCTTTGGCCCCACCTTGAGCTCCACAAGCCCATTGTCCAAGCCAAGGTCTCTAATACCTAGGGGGGATTGCTCCTCATTGCAAAAATTGGGGTTGACAACTCCAGCCTTTGGCTTGCAGGTGACAAGGAGAGGGATGCGGGAGGCAGCTCTGTAGCTGGGGACATTGGGGAGCAGCTCGAGGGTGCCATGGCCAGGAGGGGGGGTGTCCCCTCCATCCAGTGGCCTGTCATGCACCAGCCGATCTAGCTCGACGTCCTGAGCGCGCTTGGCCATGCTGCTAGGTGCCTAGGTGCTTCAAGCAAGGGCAAGGCATCAGAAGCTGCAATAAAACACAGAGTGGTTTGAGACAGGGCAGCAGTGTCAGTGCAGAGAGAAGCAGGGCTGCTGGCCTTTCTTTTGCCCTCCCTCCACTCCTGGATGTTGGCAGCAGCAGCGGGGAGCATCCTGCCACCTGCTTTTCTGGCAT
Source organism: Turnix velox (assembly GCA_013400935.1). Lineage (NCBI taxonomy): Eukaryota > Metazoa > Chordata > Aves > Charadriiformes > Turnicidae > Turnix > Turnix velox. The sequence goes on along the minus strand of VZTY01027166.1, from coordinate 23,865 downwards.
TGCTGCAAGCTGAGGCTGCTCTGCAGGGCTGCACAAGCAGAGAAAGCTCCAGCCTGCCCCAGGGCTCAGGTCAAGCCGTGCCTTTTGTAACTTCTCCAGCATCAGCAGAGTTACCATGGAACCACAGAATAGTTTGGGACCTTTAAAGAGCATCTAGTCCATCTCCCTGCCATGGCAGAGAGATCTTCAGCTAGACCAGGTTGCGCCATGCAACATGACTGGAATGTTCACAGGGGTGGGGGACAAATCCCACCTCTCTGGGGAAGCTGGGCCAAGGTCTCATCACCTCACTAGAGAGAATTTCTCCTCTATATCCAATCTAAATATCCCCTTTTTCAGTTTAAAGACATCATTTCATGTCCTATCGCTACAAGCCCAGGACCAGGACACCCTCACACCAGGCACTGCTCACTCTGTCTGCAGAAGGATCTCACCATCTCAGTGTCATTATCAAGCTGTTATCTCCTAAAAGCTGGTATTAAAAAAGTTCATTATGCCAGTGGCTATTTCCCAATTGGAGAAAAGTGGGAAAGAAAATCCTTTTTATCCCCCCTACATTCCTCAGCTGATAGGGTAGCCCTTATTTCACATCAGATATTGCTTAATCCACAAGGCTAAACCCTGTGCAAGCACCAGTCTTTGCCAGTTGGCTCCAGCTGCTGACAGTGCCACCATCACACTGTGCCCAAGGGATGCTTTAAGGCAGCAAAAATCCACAACTGCCCCATTCAGGCTCATACTGCATCAAACTCCTGCCAGTGAGCAGTGGGAAGGGAGAGACAGCATTTCCCCCTCACATTGCCTGCTTCAGCTCACCCTACTTTGATGTTATTGCTGTATATTATACCTTCAGCATCAGTATCTGCAGCTTCAGCTGTCTCCTCTTCCACCTTCACAATGAAAAACAAAAGACAAACCACCATGTTAAGGAGAAAAAGACCTGTTCTGTCAATAAAAGTGCAGACTTTGCAGCTTGGGTGGGTGCCCCATACCTCCCCCCCTCACCATTCCCCAGCCCCTTAGCTTGTGCCAGCATTTTAGGGTGGAAGAAACTCTCTCCCATGGTGAAATTACCACTGCTGCCTCATGTTCAGAGATGGGAAACATTCCCAGTGCCCATCCCAGTCCCTGCTCCTCACCACAGCACTGCATGTCCCCAGCCAAGCTCTGAGCCCCTGGGGCACACTGAGGCCAAGCAGGGGGGGTCAGACATACCTGTACAAAAGCACTTTCCAGGTCACTTATCTCAGCTTCCTCCAGCTGCTCAAACCTGAAAGCTTCCTCTGCAAAGTAGGCTTCATCCACCTCCTCATCAGCAGTGAGACAAGGGGACTGGAAAAGGGGTCTAGATGGTGGAAAAGAAGCAGTGACAAGGTCCTGAGCTGAAACTTGTCCTTTCTGAGATGAAGGGGCATCAGGTCAATGGGGGGGACACAAAGTTGACAGAGATGGCATCACACTGACGTGGGCTGTATGGTGTCAACAGGAGATGGCATCACATTAACAGAATGAGATCAAGTTAATGGGGAGGCTTCATGTCAACAGGGGGGACATAATGGGATGGCATCACAT
>VZTY01027166.1:0-19992 GCA_013400935.1 Turnix velox | reverse complement strand
CTTCTTTCTTCTCCTCTTCCTCTCTCTCCTCCTCCTCTTCCTCTCTCTCCTCCTTCTTCTCCTCTTCTTCCACTCTCTCCTCCTCCTCCTTATTCTCCTCCTCCTCCTTATCAATGCTTAGGGAGCACAGCCTGGGGAGGAGAAATTATTGAGGTGAAATCCAAAAAGCATGGCTGACCCTCACCAGAGAAGCAGTGCTAGTCTCCACAGCTGGAGATGTTCTCCTTCCACCCCCCCAGGCAATCTCTCAGAGGGGGACACACACTCAGGTCCACTGGTCACACCCTGTTTCACAGCCCATTGGGAGGAAAACTCAAACCACTTTGGGAACACAAAACCAGACTTCTAGAGCCTCAAAATTGCCCTTGCACCACAGGAGCAGGATGAGCTTAGAGATGACTTGTTGCACTCCAGCTACCACTCCCAGGTCTGAAAGCATTGCCCAGCCCTTGGCAGGACCTCAGGGGGGTTCTTCTTCCTTTTGGAAGAAGCAGAATGAATTACATACAGGCAGTTGCCACTTCCCAATATCATGATAGCAGGATGCATCATTGGTAGGACCAAAATCCAAAGAGTCTCACCTTAGGGCCAAAATCTACTTAGGGAAACCCTAAGCAAATCATCCTTCAGATGTCTTCTGCACTATGAAACACTCATGGCTCTGCCACTCAACACCAGAATCAGTGGCAGAAAGAAGGGCTGGTTTTGCTCAAAACCCCTTTAGGTCCTTTAGCTGCCCCCCCTCTTTGGAAGTGGGCACCTCAGCTATCCACTGCCAGCTCCACCACCCAGGGACAGCTCATCCCCTTCTTTCTCATGGCCACACTGCACTATGAAACAGAGCAGCAGAGCTGCCCACCAGCACCAAAATCTTCCTCCTACCTGTGTTCTTCTTCCTGAGGTTCCTCCTGTATGGGGGGCAGGGGATGAGCCTCTGCCACCAGCTCAGCCTCGCGACCCCAGGCCATCATCTCACACATGGCTTCATTGATCCTCTCATCACTGATTTCTTCCAGGACAAGGTCAGTCTCCTCAGCTTCCTCGGGGACAATATGAACTGGAACAGCAATGGGGACAGGGAGGCAATAACAACATGAGAGCAGTCCGTTTTCAAGAGGCCAGGGGTAGATGCCATGTTTAACTGCTCAGTGCAGAGCTGTCCCCATGTGTCAGACATGGAGCACCTCTCAGCCTGCACACACCCACACAGCCCCAGTCACCCCAAGCTGTGCCAGATGGATGCCTTGGGCACTTTTGCCAGGAAAAAGAAGAAAATTCAACAATTTTGTGCCAAGTGCATCCAAAGCCCTGTGAAAACACTAACACTTTGCCTGGTGGCTTCCCTACATGTGTAGGACACTCCACCAGTGGAGATAAGAAAGAAGTTCTTCCCTGTGAGGGTGGTGAGACACTGGGACAGGCTGCCCAGAGAGGTTGGGGATGCCCCCTCTCTGCAGCTGTTTAAGGTCAGGCTGGATGTGACACCTGGTTTAGTGGGAGAGGGGTTAGACCTAGATGAAGGTCCCTTCCAACCCAAACAATTCTATGATTTGGCCATGTTTTGGTTCCCCTTGAAAACAGCAGAAGTAGGAAGAGCCTAAAACCTTTCCCTTGCAAAACACAGCCCAAGGGCCCTGGTTTTGCAGAGCAAGACTCAACTCAGAGCCCACACCACAATTGCCCCAAGCAACACATTGTGTCTGCTCCAAACACTGCCCCAGGCACGGACTTGGAAACATCCCACACACACATCTCCCATTTTGCAGTATCACCACTGAAAAAAAACCCCATGGTGGGTTCCTGGGGAGGCTTCAGAACATCTGCAAAGCAAAGAGAGAGGGTCTGAGGCAGGACCAACTCTCTGCATGTCCCAGGGGTACCCATCCTACCCTGCCAGCCACACACCACAGAAACAGGAGGAGGAAGAGCATCCACACACTGCAAAACCAGTTTATTTTGAGATCTGCCTGACAACAAATCTTACATGTCTGCTGCAAAGCTATTAGCAGGCGTGCAAATTCAACTACAGAAAGGCAGGAAACCCACCCACAGTCTGCTCTGGGCTGTATTTACATCCCACACACACACATGCTGCCTTTAGCCTGTTCCCTCGACTTTTCCATTCATTAAAATGCAGGGCAGCAATCAGCGAGACAGCTTTTAAAACATGCCACAACATCATATGAAAACAGAGCAAATACTAAAACTGTAGCCTGGTGCCAGCAGGGTTCCCTAAGCACATGGGGATGGGGCTCAGAGGGGTTGCTTGGCTGCCTAGATCATCCTAAGGAGAATCAATAAGATGGTGGGACACCTTCGACCAACCCAGTTGAGTAGAAGTTCCTATCTACAGCAGAGGGCTGGGCTGGATCATCTTTGAAGGTTCCTCCCAGCCCATTCTGCACTTCCAAGGTCTGTATAAACCCCCTAAACTCACTGGCTGTGCCTCTGGACTGCAGACAACCTTTGGAACCCCTTCCCTGCTGAGACACTCCTGCCACCACCACTAGTGCTGCATCCAGGTTGCTGTGAGCTTCAGGAGAGAGCAGACAAAGCCAGGAGTGAGGAGAATTCAGGGTAAATTCTCCCACAAGGAGAATATGGGCAAAGGCTTTTAACCAACTAACTCCTACCTGTTTGCCTGCAGATTAACCTCAGCTGCCTGCATCTGCTGCTGCAAACCACAGCCCTTCCTACTTGCTGGGAGAAAACACTTATTTAATGGAAGAAAAGCAGTAAGAAGGAGTTTTATACCATTACACTTTGGAGGCAGAAGTCAACTAAAAGACACCTGTGGGCTTCAGATGGAGGTCTCAGGGGTGAAGGGGGGGTTTGAGAGGGCTAGGAGCACTGTAAGACTGCAACAAGAGAATTTCTGCCTCCAAGATGTCCCAAGTGATGCTTTTCTATCCTCCTATAAATCGTAGCTCCTGTCCCATGGACATTATCCTGCCAAACCAGTAGCCCCAGTTTCCAGAGCCAAGAGGGAGCCAGGACAGGGACAGCCCTGAGGGCAGGGACATGCAACCAGCCCCGGGGTCCTTCTTGCCCCAGCTGGGAAGGAGCTGGAAACCATTTGCAGATTCCCCTTTGCTTTTCCTCCCCAGCTGTGCTTTGTCCTCGGGCTGGCCCGGAACCGTCTTCGTTTTCCATTTGTTTCAGAGGCTCTAAGCCCCTTTGCCCCCTGAAACAAAAGGAGAAGGAAAACATTAATGAGCACTCTGGCACTTTGGTGTGGGGTGAGATCTCTCCCCTCCTTGGGCAGACTGAGGTCACCCTGAGATGTCTCAAGACACCAAAGTGAGCTACAGGTCGGGCCAGCCATGTGCAAGGGGTCCAGCCACATCCCACTGGTTTTGCCTCTTCCCAAGGTGGTGCTCAGCTCTGCAGTTTGTACAAGCAGAGAAATAACTTCCTGGAGGATTGCCTGCTCTGAGCTCCCACCAAGCAACTGGTGACTCAGTGGGAGCAGTGTGTCCCAGTAAGGGGGACACAGCCTCCTTGTGCCACAGCAGGTCCCCATCCCATTGCCAGCTCCCACAGCCTGATGAACCACTCCTTCACAGGGGCTGTGACACCTTCCCTGCCCAGTCCCATCCATGGAGGCAGCTGTGGCTCCTGGTGGGGTCCCTGTTTTTCTCCCCAGTATACAAGAAGCCAAGCACAGCTGCCTGCAGACCTGGCCCTTGACCCCTTCCACATGCAGGCAAAGAGCTGTCTAAGTCCCCCAATATTTTCCTACAACCAGACAGACTCACATCTAACACAACTAACCCCGGAGTTTGGTTTTCCCAAGGTACCTCCCTGTCCAGCCCACACCAGGCTCAGCAAACACCCTCCAGCTCAGCAGCAAACATGACAACATGGGGGGTGGCTTTGAATTCCCTTATGATCCTTTGCTCAAATCCCAGCAGCTTGGCAAAGACCTTCTGGCACAGCTCGAGGACAGACCTTGCTGCAGCACTGGCTTCAAAACTGGGCACCCGAGGATGGGGGAGGCTGAGCTTGGAGAGAGTCCCACTGCCTGAGCTTCACATCTACTGCACAGCCTCTCTGCTGCTGCAGCCCCTGGCAGCTTCCCAGGGGGATCTCAGGGGCTCCCCAGCAGCACTCACAGGAGACTGGGGGAGAAAAGCTGTCCACAGTTCATCATTCCACTAACCTGACCTTGACAAACTACCAAGCACCAAGAGATGGAGCAGCCACTTACTTTCTTCCACAGGAGTCGAGGTCACTGGTGCCACTCCCTGCCAGGAAGAAAAGGCAAATCAGGAAACCTAAATTTTTATCCTGGGTCCTTTCACTCTAAATTATTCCCCATGTGATTTCATCTGGCTTGGCTGTGGCCAGGAGCAGCCCCGTGCATGGCAGTGAAGGGCAGAAGAACATCAGTGAGGTTGCCAAGGGGCAAGGGAAGGGAAGGAGAGCAGGGCAAGCTGCTGCTCCTCCTGGGAGATGGACTCCTCCTGGGTGAGATGGTGGGGCCTGGACATCCCTCTTTGCCTACCCACTAGACAGCATACCTCCTGCTTCTCCCTGGGCACTGGCTGTGGCATCACCTTCTCCAGCCCCTGAACGAACCAGGCAAACATCCTAGTGAGCAGAAAGCAGTGTCAGAGCCATTGCTCCCTCCTCAGCCACCCCCTGGCACCCAGTGGCATTGCTGTTACCTGCTGCCATCCCCAGCCAAGGACCGAGGGGGGACTGTGGCCACCACCTCTGGCTGCTTCTCAGCCACTGCTGGCTCCACTGCTCCTGGGATGTTCTGGGAGGCCGAGGTGCTGCTTTTTGACTTTGTCACTTTTTTAGTCCCTTTTGTGGCTGCTGAGGTTTATTTGGAAGAAGAAGGGGAGTAGGCGACACGATGGTCATCTTATAAATCACTGGGGAAGGGAATGAAGGGAGGAAGGATCACCTCCCAGAGAGGACTGGGGGGTCCCCTGGCAGCTTCTTCCCCAGGGAACCAGCGTGGGCTGAGGACATGGCATTCTGGGGATAGAGAGGGTGTAGTGGCAGCTTTGTGATGCCAGGACCCAGCGTGCCCACCCCTCTCACAGTCAGTACCCCAGGGATGGAGGGCAGCCTGCCTGCATCTGGGCTCTCAGCAGCAGAGTCCTCTATGAAAGGGACACCCAGGGAAAGGAGAAAAGGGGTTACTCACCTCCTGCCACTGTTTCACCCTTCTGCTCCTTTGGCTCCATCTGCAGAGGAATAGAGGGAGGGATGGTTGTTTTACAGCCCCACATCACCCCAGGCACACATCCTCCACCCTAAGGGTACCTCTGAGCAATTTCACACACCCTCCTCTGTGGTTTTGCTCACATTTCACTGACAAGGACCATGACATTCAGACCCCAGTAGCATTTCTGGCACCAGCAGGTCCCAAAGAGCACGCAGGCAGGGCAGCAAACCCAGGGACACTACCCCAAGGTCTTTCACTTGGTTGAATTTCCACTGAAGTTTTCTCCCCCAGGGTCCTGGCCAGGGCATGCAAGAAGATGGGGAGCCTGCTCCACTGGGACCTCAGCCTGGTAGCTCCCCCCTGTCCCCTGGCTGGGCAGTGCTCACCTCTGGCTTCTTTGGCAGCTCTGGCTGTGGCACAATCCTCTCAAAGCCCTGCACCAGCCAGTTGAGCACCCGTGCTCCTGCCCTGTGGGGACAGGACATTGAAGAGCTCATTCTGCACCCCTCTCCTGCCCTCCTCCCCTGGCAGCCTCTCCAGGAACTCACCACTCATCTCTTGCAGCATCCAGGTCAGCCTCGGACACACAGTCCTGCTCATCCTCCTCAGGATCAAAGGGGGTTATCTCTGCAAGGAGAGTGGTGCCATGGGAGAGGGAAAGAGCCAGGTCCCATGTTGCTGGGAGCTCCTGGTCCTGCCATCAGGCAGCTGAGGGGACCAGCAGCACCAGCAGCACCCACTGGGGAGGTAGGATGTGGAATATGGGAGTTGCAGAAAGGCCCTTGGCTCTCCTTACCCAAAGCATCCTCATCCTCATCCTTGAGCATCTGGACCTCTGTCTGAAAAGCCAAAGTTTCCATCACCTGCCCAGCAGCTGACAGGGGCTCGTCCTGCTGGGAGGGGAGGGGAACCTGCCTCTTCCCTGGGGATGGAGGAGGACAGAAGCACACACGGGCAGGTTTTGTGCTCCCAGCTGGCACTGGGAGAGTGATAGGAAGGAGAAGAGAGGAAGAAGAGAAGGTAAAAAGAGCTAGAACCCCAGCTGTGCCAGATCTGTCACTCACCTGATCAGGAACATCTATGCTTGTCTCGAAGCTCTTCCCGAGTCCCTGTAGTGTTCCTGGGGCTGGAGCTGGCTGAGGAATCACCTTCTCCAACCCTTGAGAGATCCAGGAGAGGACACTGCTCCCCACGCTGCCAGGGAAGGGGGTGAGTCAGGCTGGGACACCCTCTGCATCCCAGGCATCCAGCCCCTGATCAAAAGCAAAATCCCAAGCAAAGCCTGTGGCATGCTGCCAAGTGCAAGGGCAATACCTCTCAAACACAGAGCTCTGCTCCTCAGGGACTGCAAATCCCACCTTCTTTTCCACTTCTTCATTGGCAGCAGGGAAATAATAAAGAAGAAACTCTCATCACTGCTCTCCCAGCCGTCAGTGTGATGGGCTAGGGGAGGACCAGCTGGTAAAGGAAGGCTGACCCACTGCCCAAGCAAGATCCTCCCCACCCCGGGAGCTTACCCTCAGTTTGAGCACATACAGCAGCATCTCCAGGGCCACCAGCTTTTCCTGTCTGTGCCTTCAGAGTAAAAGGCAGAAAGCATCAGATAGTGATGTGCAGGGGACACTGCCCCATATCCCCAGGGACTCCCATCCCTCCTGCTGTCTCCCAGCACTCAGAGGTGGGATGCCTCCTGGTCTCCATCACTCCCGGTGATGCTGTGGAGCATCCCTGGGTGCTCCAGTGCCAGGGTTGGACACAGCCTCTCTCCAGCAAGCTCACCAGATGCTTTGTATCCCATAAACTGGCTCCATGCTCACCTTAACTGGCTCTGGGTCCTTCACTGGGGCCGGGGGTGTCTCCTCTGTCAGTTGGGGCACTGGGGGCTGGGGAACCACTCGCTCAATCCAGCCCAGCATCCCTCCACCTGTGGGTAGCAAGGAGGGGTGTCCAGCCAGAGAAAAGCCAGCAGCAGTGGCACAGGCTCCCTGAGGGACACTGGACACTCCAGATGCTCACACTGTACCCAGGACAGACCAAAGATGTCCTCAGTGTCCTTCCATTTCTACGTCCTGCTTGGGAAATGCAGCTCAGCCCCTGAGCCATTACTGTGAGCAGGAATTCGCTTGTTTGAGCTCTATTTGCTTGGTCTTTTCCAGTCCTCCCACCCTTTCACAATGTGACTCCGGGCTGGGATGCAGCAGCAGCCAGAAGAGCAATGCCATGCCTTCTCATGCTTGGGTACAGGACAAGGGCTGGGGGCTCTCATGCAGCTCAGACTTGGGATGCCTTTCACTGCTGCCCCTCCACAGAGCCCCACTCTGCCCAAATGCCCCTCCAAAGACCACCCTGCTCAGGAACACCTAAGGTGGCCCTGATGCTGCTGCTCAGGTCCCTGAGATCCATCCAGCCCAGCCAGGGGACTGTGTGGTGGCTTTGACCCTGGGTTAAGGCACGGCCCCAGTCCCATGGAGCAGCAGGTTATAGAATCATAGAATGGTTTGGGTTGGCAGGGACCTTAAAGATTATCTAGTTCCAACCCCCCTGCCATGGGCAGGGACACCTCCCACTAGACCAGACTGGTAGGCTACAGGACACTCAGCAGCAGGCTCTTACCCAAAAGCTGGCATCTTAAATCTCAGTCAGTCAAGAGGTTCTCAGGTAGGTGATGTGCACCCTCAGCTCTTTGTGCAAGCCCAGGAGCTGGGTTTGGATACAGCCAGAGCATCACCCCCCATGGCACTTCCAGCACATCATGGGCAGGCTCAGCTCCCCCAGAAAACCCCACACTCCCAAATAGGGACAGTGGGGCTGTAAAACACTTCCCAAGAAGCCTGATGACCAGAAATTGCCTTTCACCTCCTGCTGTGTATAAGGGATTAAGGAGCTGTGAATGACCCAAGAACAAGGACAACCCAGCAGCACCCTGCACGTAGTGACATCTCCACCCATGCTTTGGGACCTTCAGAGAAAGAAACCCAGGGCCAATGTACACCTCTGAGCCCCAACAAGCCCTGTGAAAGCCCCCCAGGACTGGAGTGAGCCCCTTGTCAATGCAGAGATCTCCTCCTCTCACCACAGAAAGTGGCGCAGCTGGAAAAACCTGGAGCTTAAGCCTGTCCTTGGTCTAGGGGGAAAGTGGAGGCTGGGACCATTCCTCCAGCACATCCAAACAAGACAGGGGCAGAGGCATTTATGGGTGACCCAAACAATAGTTGCTGGAAGAAACAAACAGCCAGGATTTCCCTGTGATGGCATCCATTGCACTCCCCTGTATTGCAGGCACCAGCTCCACAGACTCACAGCAGCAGGAGAAGGGTCCCAATCTCCCAGAGCAAGCTGTGGGGCACAGACTCACCATCCCCATTCTGAGCATGGAGTACACTATCACCTTTCCCTCCCACCCAGCACCAGCTCAACCCCCTTCGTGTTACCCAGCTCCATCCTTTACAGCATAGAATGCTTTGGGTTGGAAGGGACCTTCAAGATCTAGTTCCAAGCCCCTGCTATAGGCAGGGACACCTCCCACTAGACCAGGTTGTTCAGTGCCTCATCCAGCCTGGCCCTCTCTGGGCCACAACCTCTCTGGGCAGCCCATTCCAGTGTCTTAGCTGGAACACAGGAGGTTCCACAGAAATATGAGAAAAAAACTACTTCACAGTGAAGGTGATGGAACACTGGCACAGGCTGCCTGGAGAAGGTGTGGTTCTCCTTCTCTGGAGACATCATGGACCTCCTCCACTGCTCCCCCACCACAGACCCCCACCCCAGCTGCAGCTCATCCTCCAACTCCATTTCAGAGCAACGAGTTCCCTTGCTGTAAGGAGAGGTGGACCCACAGAAACCCCAGCGACATCCCTCACCTCCATTGCTGCCACTTACCCCCTGTCGTTCAACACCACCTCCTTGGGAAGCCACCTCTGAAGTGCATGGGCTCCCTCAGCCACCACAGCTCCCCACTGACCCCCCAGACCCATCCCAATCCGCTCAGGGCTCTGCCAGGATTAGCCCAGCACTGCCCACAAATGGGATTAGCAGCACCCAGCTGTCCCGAATGCCCCAGCTCCCAGCAGCCAGCCCGGCTTCAGGCTGGGGTGGCACAAAGAAAACCCCAAAATCAGGCGGGTTTGAGCACATTCCAAATCCCTGCAGCCAGCAAAGCTACTGCAGGCACTCAGCAGCTGGCAGTGCCAAAGGGAAAGCTGACTCTCACCTAGGGGCAGGGATGTGCAGAGGAGCAGCAGTGGGGCTGCTGACACCCCACAAGGTGATACAAGGCTGCTGTGCTGAGGGTGCTCCTCCTGTGGCTTTGCCCCTGCCCTGGAGGATGTGGAGCAGAAGGCAGCAAATTTGTGCAGGGCTGAGCTAAGCCTCCCCTTGCTGAGCCTGCCAATTGCTGCCTGATCCGTTTACCTCCAGCCCTGTGTGAGTGCAGCCTTTCCCAGCACCCCTAATCTCAGCTGGGGTCACACTCTGCCAGCCGGGGTCAGGCACAGCCTCCCTGTGTGACATCCAGCCTCACTTTCTGTCCCTGTGCAGGGCTCCCCAGAGCAGTGCTTGAGCCCCCAGGGGTGTCCCCAGCCTGGTAAGTAACAGGTATCCATCCCACCCAGCCATAGCCCAGCACCTCAGCAGCTTTGGGACAGAGGGAAACTGAGGTACAGATGAGCACAGCATGGACAAGCTCCTACCTTGTAGCTCTCACCCGAGAAGATGATGTTGCCTGAAAAAGCAGGGAGAGGCAGGGATAGTTTCACATAGACTTTTGCATGCTCAGGCTCGTGAAATCCTGCAGCAAGAGGCTCAAAAATAACATCTGTTGATGCCCAAACCTGCCTCCAAGGACCTGCCTCAGAGCCAGAACTGCCCACAAAGGTCTTCAACTAATTTCTGCGTGCAAATGACCAGGAGAAATCCCTGGGAGGAAGAGGAAGGCTCTGTTCATCACCTGGGTGATGCTGCCAGAACTCCTGGCCCATTTGTTAGAGAACAACTTTCCATCCACTTGTGCTGGCTTCTCATTTCTGTCCCCAGCTTCCACACTTGTGGGGTAAGGCAGGAAGGATCAGTGATGGCACCTGCATGGAAAAGAGCTGCCAAGTAGATAAGGTCTGCTGGAAAAGCAATCAGACCTTAAGGGGTTCCTGACGTGCCAAGAGGATCCTGCTCCCATCAACCACTTCTGGTCTTCTTCCAGCCAGAACCTGGGGCTCCAGCACATGCAAAAATGACACAGCTTTGCTGTGATTCAGGGAAATCAAAGAGACCAAAGTAAAAGCCTGTGCAAGCAGTGGTGCTGATGCAGCTCACTTCCCTGCCCTGAGGATAAGGAGCATTTCCTCAAACCACAGAGTTCAAACAGGGGCACAGCTGAGGACTCTGGGCTGTGGTTTAACTTTTCATCTCCCCATAGAAATCATCCAGCCAGGAGAAAGAACTCCCAGGGCAGCTGGGAAAAGGTGTTGTCCCTCTGTCACCAGGGGCACTGACACCCTCAGCACCACTGCCACGGAGGGAAAGAGACACAGACATCCTTCCTCCTCCCAAGCACCTCTCCACTGTAATTTAAGGAGTTCTGAAGGAAGCAGCCAGCTGAGAAGGGATGCTGAGATGCCTCCCAGCCTCAGGATCCCGAGTGGGTGCTGTCCTCACTCTTGTCTCAGTTTTTTGCAACCTGTCCCCATCCCAAACCTTCAGCTAAAACATTTGCTCAGTGAACTGGAGACACAAATCTCACCTGGTCTGGCTGTGGGATGGAGCAGGCCAGGTCATCTGCAGGTACCAGGCTCCTCTTTTACTATCATGGAATTGAGGAAATACAAAAAAACCAACCTTCAAGAAAGCTGGAAGAGTCGTGGCTGTGGCTGGGTTCCTTGGAGCACAACACACACCAGCTTCTGTCTCTTCTCTTCTGGCAGGTAGAGAATCCTGCCTGCTTCAGTGCTGAAGGCCCAGCAGCAAGTTGTGCTCCTGGGATGGGGGAACACAACTCCCCCTCTAGAAAGGGGTGAAACCACATCGCAGGCTCCACTTGTATTTGCTTTCAACCCCTGGGAGCCTGCCTGCATCCCCTGTCTCTGTTTCTTCTCTTCTCAGTCACCTCCAATGATAGGACTCGGGGCAATGGGTGCAAGCTGGAACATGGGAGGTTCCACAGAAAAACTTTTCACATTGAGGGTGACAGAACAATGTCCCAGGCTGCCCAGAGAGAGTGTGGAGTCTCCTTCTCTGGAGACATTCAAACCTCCCCTGGACGCCTTCCTGTATGACCTGCTCTGGGTGTTCCTGCTCTGGCAGGGGGATGGGATCAGATGATCTTGAGGTCCCTTCCAATCCCTGATATTCTGTGATTTATGGTTACCAGGCAGAGGAAGCATCCATTCTCCATTAAAAGAAGTTCAGGGTAAAGAAAGAAACTATTAAAAAATAAAAATCAAGCAGAGCCAGACAGTGCACAAAGACAGAGGGGGAGAGGTGGTGTGTGGCACACAGCCTCCAATCCAGAAATCTTAGGCACTCACAGGAAGGTATAAATAACTATAAATTTATTAGTAAAGCAAAACCGTTTGACACTCACACAGAAGAGCAGGATGTGTTAATACAATATATATACACACATACATGGAGTATCATCTTAGAAACACACAGAGAGCAGTGTTAAAGGCACTGCAAGCCACACAAACCTCATCATCCACGACCCTGGGAGCTCTGCCAGAGGCAGGAGGAGCCTAAGAACCTCACTGGCCATGAAATCCCTTAGATCCACAGAGCCTGGAGGAAGAGGGAGATGAGCCCACGGTCCAGCTCCCTCCTGTGGAGCACACTGGGCTGCCACAGCAGCATCTTTGCCTACAGAGAGCAGCAGAGGCAGCTGCTGGGAGATGCTGCAGAGGCAGCTGGGGAGACGCTGGGCTCAGCAGGGCCAGGGGAGAGCCACTGTCCCCAGCCCTTGCCCTTATTGCATCTCAGCATCCCACTGCATGTGCAGGAACCTTCCTGCACCTGAACTCACCACCCAGCAGAGGAAGAGTCAAACTCTGAAGAGCAACAGCCTGAACTTGATGGTAAATACTCAAAGGAAGCATGGGAAGTGCTGTCCTCCCTCCAAACAGCTGCAAGGCCAGGCTTGAGCACCCAGAGATGGTCCCAAACCACTGTGGGATGAAGCCTTCCCCCTCGTTGCCTGCTCCAGCACATGGGCACCAAAACAAAGGCACACACATCTTCCCACCCAGCTCAAGGGGATGGTATCTGCTCCCCAGACTGCTGTCAGAGCCGGTCCCTTCCAATATGGTCCCAGGGGTGCCACAGCTTGCTCAGCCCAGCTGCCTGCCCAATGCACACAGCACCCCTGAGCCCAGCCTGTCACCACGACTTCTCCCAGGAACCTCAGACTCTCCAACACTGACTTAACCCTCAGCCCTAGAGGTCTGGCAAAGGGACTCACCATGGAAATAGCCACTGTCACCCCACTGCCCATTTCCTCCTGCTCTGGCTCCTCATTCTGGCTCAGACTTCCTTGCCATTGCCACTGTCCCACAGACATGACCAAGCCAAGCTGCTGAACCACACATATCACCATGCCCAGGAAGGAGGACAGGCTGGTGAGGGAAGGACCAGAATCACCCACTGGATTGCAGCAAGGCTCAGGTGCCAAACTCCTCACCTCATCCACAGTGCTCTGGAAGAGCAACCGAGGGCGTGGGGGGAAGAGACTCCCACAATCAAAAAGGAAAAAAGGATGAAAATCAAACTGCTGCTTGCAAGTAAAGAACCAAACAAAGGGCAAAGAAGCCTAAAAGGACTTTAAAGAGCTGTGGATGGGAAGGGGCTGACACACAGCTGAAGTGATGATGGGAAAAAGCCCAGGTAAGAGACTACTTCCTGTGGCCAGCCTGGCCCTCCCCAGCAGTATCCTGTGCTCAAGCTGCCTGCAACAGCCCTTGGGGAGGGACCATCCTCTACTCAGTCCCACAGAGCTCCCTCAGGCGGGTGGGTGGGTAACCAGCTCTCAAAAGACAGAGCACTTGCCAGGGAGGGTGACACAGCAGCAGCTGGGTCACTGCAGAGCAGTGAGTGAGGCGAGAGGCCAAGCAGAGACAGAATGAAAAAGTCAAAAAGTCTCTTGAAATACATCTCAGAGGGGAACTGCAATGCTGGGACAGAGCAGAAACATATTTTACTCCCAAAGAGGCTTTGGCCACAACTGCTCTTTGGTTTGCAAAGGCAACACCAGCAGTTAGCAGAGAGCCTATTGTGGGATAATGTCCAGGGGACAACAACCACCGTCTCATAGTGCAGTCCCTGCCTTCCCACCCTGCACTATGCTCCTCATACCTCCTGCTATTTCTGCCACCTCCACCACCTCCCCCCTCATGGTACAAAACGCTACCCAAAGGCACAGCAATGGTGATCAACCTGATCCCAGGTACACAGCAGAGCTGCTCCCAACTGGACAGTCTCTAAAAACACACCTGAGGCTCTCAGTGCCTGCCCAGCCACTCATTCCACCCAGGTCTTCCATTAGCCAGCATGGCTTCTACTGGACCAGAACCATGGGTCTATGAGCAGTGCTACTTAATGAAGCTCTAAAGTCACATCAAGATGTCATCCAATGTGGAGGCAACCAACTGAAAAGCCAATCTCTGATGACCTGGACCTGTGGTGGTCCTTGAGCTCCCCACAGCATCCACTCTCCTGCTGACGCAGGCCCTCCAAGCACACCACCCTGGTGTTGCCTTCTCTGCCTAGGATACTGCTGGGCTGGTCCCATATGCCAAGAGGAGCTGGAGCTCCTTAGCTGGACACCAAGGGCTTTCCCTGCTGCTCAGCATGAGGGAAACACTCCCCAGCAGTCCCTGTACAGCAGCAGAGGCACTGGGCTGCCTGGGGCAAGAGCAGAGCTAACCACAGCCCCAAGCAGGAACACAGCAAGGGGTCAGAGGGTGACACCCTCCCAAGCTGGTCCCAGACCCACACTCACAGCCTCCATCAGCACCAAGCCCTTCCGTAAAGACATGATTAGCCTTCCTTGGTTTTACTCCTCATTTTTACTGCTACAGTAAAGCACTGAACTTACTACATATTAAACAGCAAAAAATAGCTACCTAGAACCAAAGAGCCTTTTAAAAATACAAGTTATCGCGTTGGTTTTAAAGATTCAGTATGACATCAAGTTAAACTATACAGTATTTTTTAATGGATATTAAGAAACTGCTTTAAAAAAAAAAAAAGGAAAAAAAAAGAGAAAAAAACCCACAGAAAAATTGGTAGGAAGTTCCACATCCTTGAGGCAGCATGGAGTGAGATAACTATCGGTCCCTCTTCCTTGGGCAGCAGAGAGCAAAGTCTGCTTTAACCTCCTCAGAGCTGCACATGAAGATGACTCAGCCCCAGGGTCAGACCTGTCACTGACTGTCCCAGCCCCTCAAAACAAACCCCATTCCCCCTCACTGTGCTGGAAGGAGAAACAAAAAGCCTTTCTCCACCTTCCAGATGAGCATCCCCTACCAGCAAAGCAGGCACAGCCCAACACTCTTCTGCAAGGTTAATACATCTACTCATGCCAAGGATAACATTTCTCCTTGCCCAGCACGTGGGCAACTTACTGGCTGCTGGTCACTAATTAGACCTCATCACAACACTCTACCTCCCACAAGAGCCAGGCAAGATCCCAGAAGAGCAGAGGCTGGCAGGGACCTCTGGAGATCATCTACCACAACCTCTTGCTAGAGCAGGGTCAGCCAAAGCAGGCTGGCTAGATCTGCACTCCATCAGGGCTTGAATATCTCCACAGATGGTTGTTTAACACCTTAATTATCTCTGAATATCCCCACGGATGGTTATTGAACACCTTAATATCTCCACAGACAGGGGGGAAGGCTGGTGAGCAACCTAGGAAGCATGACTTCAACCTCCAAGGCATCTAACTGGCCTGTAATAGGTCTCTCGGTCACGAGAAACCAGCAAAATCCTGCAGAGGAAAACACCTGAGGCTGCATTGACCTTGCTAGGGGAAATTTATTTATAAGTGATGTTTACAAGAACTGTGCAATACCTGAAAAATACAGAAGAGGTAAAGAAAGAGTAAAGGGATAAAACAGAACTCCTGTAAGGAGGGGGGAGTGTGGGGGAATCTGTTCCTCTTTTACCTGCTGCTAACCTTCCTCTTGCTGTGAAACCAATCCCACAGGCCAGAAAAGATTCTCCTGGCTTGTTCTGGTTTCCCCCAGCAAGTCAGACACCAGTATGGGTTACCATCAGGGATGGCAAGGTCTCCAAAGCTGTAGGTTATTAGTAGTGTTCTCCTCACCTTTTAGTGTTCAAATTGCTGGGATGGCCCTTTGCCTGACGCCCCCGGGGAAGGGGGACACTCACGGGTGGAAAGAGGGAAGGGGCCTGGTGGCATGTCCTGGCAAGAGAGCTTAAGTCCCTTGGGAAGCAGGGCACAAAGGGTCTCCTGGATGTGCTCTCCAGTAGCAGCACAGCATCTGCTGCTCCTCCCCATGCTGCTGGCGGGGAGAGGGGCAGGAAGGCTCCCTCCCAGCCTTTGCAGAGCGTGACAGCCAGCGACTGCAAAAGCAGCAATGCCAAAGTGCTTCTGAAGCTGTACAGCCCCACGGCTTTTCCCTTTCAGCACTCTGGGAAGAGGGAGAGTGGGGAGGTCAGGGCACTCACAACACTAACCATCTGAAATGGTCCTTCCAGCTCAACTTGAGGCAAGAAAGTTGGGAGATCGCAGCAGCAGGAACCTGCTGCTTCCTTGCTGAGCAGCACACCCTGCAAGAAGGGAGGGCTGTCCCTGCCTTGCTCCTGAGCCCTCTCCAGGAGAGCTGCCCAGCTGCCTCCTGTCCCTGCCAGGCAGGGCAGGGGGAAGAGGCCACACGCAATGGGCTGCTGCCTGCAGCACTGGAACTGCAGGTACAGCATCAACTACAGTCCAGAGGATGCCAAGCAACTACAGGCAGAGCCTCCTCTCCCCACCACTCTCCTTCCCTCTCCACTCCTTCAAGCTTTTCCTGTCGTCCATCGCCCCAGCCCTACAGGTGCTGTATCAACCACAGAGGCCGGAGGAAAGTTTTCCCCGCCCACCCACCGCAGCTCCCCTTTCTACCGCACTCCCTGGAGGCCACCTACAAGGGAGGAGAGAGAAGGGGAGGCCGAGACTCAGGAGCGCCACATGCAAGCTGAAAGCCACAGCGGGGCAGGACGTCTCAGGGCAAGCAGGCGGCCACCTGGTAGGTGCCCTCGGCCGTGTGCTGGACGCTGTGCTCCTGCAGCAGGCCCAAGTCCAGGAAGCGCTCCCCGCACCACATGCACTTGTACTGCTGCTCGCGGGCGTGCACGCTGTGGTGCTTGTTGAGGTGCTCGCGCTGCTTGAAGGCCTTGTCGCAGGAGGGGCACTTGTAGGGCTTCTCGCCCGTGTGCACGCGCCGGTGCCGCTGCAGGTCCGAGGCGTACTTGAAGCGCTTCTCGCAGTCGGGGCACTTGAGGGGTTTCTCGCGGGCCGGGTCGCAGCGGTGCTGCACGAACTCTGAGGAGGAGAAGAAGCGTCTCTCGCAGAGCGTGCACTTGAGGGGCTTCTCGGCGCAGTGGGCCAGCTGGTGCTTCTGCAGCGCCGAGGCCCGCTTGTAGGACTTGTTGCACACCGCGCACTTGAAGGGCCGCTCGGCGTTCTGCACGCACTTGTGGCGCAGCAGCTCCGAGGACTGGTTGAAGCCCTTCTGGCAGACGTTGCACTTGAAGAGGTTCTCTATGCCGTGCACGTGCTGGTGGTAGACCAGATGGGAGGGCTGCACGAAGCCCTTCTCGCACAGGTTGCACTTGAAGGGCTCCTCTGCCTTGTGCGTGCGGCGGTGGCGCATGAGCGCGTACTGCTGCTTGAAGCTCATCTGGCATAGGTCGCACTTGAAGGGCCGCTCCTCGCTGTGGGTGCGCTCGTGCTGCCGCAGGTCCGAGGGGCGCTTGAAGGCCTTCTGGCACTCTCCGCAGCGGAAGGGCCGCTCGCCGCTGGGCGTGCAGGGGTGCTGCAGCAGCTCCGAGGACTCTTTGAAGTGCAGCTCGCAGATGTTGCACTTGAAGAGGTGCTCCCCGGAGTGGGCGTACATGTGGCGCACCAGGTGGGAGCGGTGCTTGAAGGTCTTCTCGCACACCGTGCACTTGTAGGGCCGCTCGGAGCTGTGGGTGCGCTTGTGGTGCACCAGGTGGGAGGACTGGCTGAAGCTCTTGTCGCACAGCGTGCACTTGTAGGGCTTCTCCCCCGTGTGGATGCGCTCGTGCCGGGACAGCTCCGAGAGGTGCTTGAAGGTTTTCTGACAGATGGAGCAGCTGTAGGGCTTCTCCGAGGGGTCAAGAGGCTGCGAATGCTCCGCCTCGGGAGGCTTGTAGGTTTTTTCACAGATGGAGCACTTCATGGCGTTGCCGTTGTGGACATTGTGGTGCTGGGCCAGCGAGGTGAGGAGGGAGAAGCCCATCTTGCAGACGCCGCACACGAAGGGTTTCTGCTCCACCTGGATGCACTGGTGTTCCAAGAGGTCGGTGGCCTGGTGGAAGATCTTCAGGCACTGGGTGCACTGGAAAGAGCGGTCGTGACCCGGCAAGCACTGGTGCTCATGGGGGTTGGGGAGGTGGGCGAGGTCGTGGCCGCACACGCCGCATTTGTGGGATGTCTCTCCGGGCTGGATGGGGACGTGCTGGTGGTGCTGCAGCCCCGGATCCGGCTGCAGGAGGATGCCGTAGACGGCGCAGCCCAAGGGGTTGTCGGCAGTGCTGGGTGGGATGGAGTGCTCTGGGAGGGCGGCTGCCCCACTGTGGTGCTGCTGTGGCGGTGGCGGCGGCGGAGGGGGCTGCTGCTGCTGCTGTGGTGGCTGCTGTGGCTGCTGCCAGCTTTCTGACATGCTTGGGAAAAAAACCCGGGGTTTCAGCAGTGATAGCTTCAGCTTCTCGGTTGAAAGGGTTCAAGTAAAAACAAAAAGTTAAAATATCCGAGATTCTGATCTCCCCCCTAGCCGATCCCCGGAAGTAAAAGGACAGAAAATCCAGCCCACAGCCAGGATCTTGGGAAGCAAAGGGGTGACTGAGACTCCACAGCCTCTTTCTCAGATCAGCACAAGTTCTGTGTGGACTGATTTGGTTTGTTTTTTTCTTTTTTGGACAAAAGAACAGGAGGCAGAAGCAAATCCCTTGAAGACAAGAGGAGGTCCTTCTCGGTGCTGGCTGCGATGGGCTCACATTTGGGAAGGCTGAAGGAAGTGGCCCAGGAAGGCTGAAGGAAGCAGCTCTCTCTGCAAGGAAGAAGACAGCTCATGTCAGGTCTCAGAGGAAGGACAGGAAACTCTCCAGTCAACCTCCCCCCACGGCTCACTTTGAAAAGTCTCCCACACCCCTACAAAGACACCAGGAAGCTGGTGTGGGGGAGCTAACCAGAACCAGACCCTTCCTTGCTGCTCTGTGAAGGGTCCAGGATGAGAAGTGTCCAACAGCAGCCAGGCAGACATCTGAGAGGCAGCACAACCTCCAGGTCTCAGTCAGCCCCACTGAGGACACTGTCAGTCACTGGATGTCCCAGCCCCAGTGGGGACTGGCTGAGGACCCTCTGCCAAATGCTGTGCAACCAGGAAGCCACTGGCTTAGCTTTTACAGACATCAAGGCAAATCCCAACCTGATCCTACTGCAGCTGCAATACCCCTGTGAAACAGTTCTGTTCCTCCTGCAGCTCAGGTATTGGGTGCATTGCCCAAGGGATGTGTGTCAGAGTGTCTCTGGGCATTCCTTACAGACTAGAAAGGGCCACAGAGTTCAGGAGATTTGCCTTTAATGTTATCCTATACATAAGCCAAACACAGAACCCACAGGCATCACATGCAGCAGTATCTGTGAAGACAAAAGAAGCATTAGAACAACCTAAAGCTGAACTTCCTACCAAACCATGGAATAAAAATGCCCTGAAAGCACCCTGGAGTCCAGTGACCTACACCAAAAGTGCCACCTGACCTTACTGTAGGGCATCACAGGGGTCCTGCTCACCTGAAAACTCACAGCTTTTCTAGAGATGTTCCAGTAAAATCTGATATAAACTCAAAGGTGAGTAAAACCCAGCAGTGAGTAGCAGATAGCAGGAGAGTAATGAAAATAAACCTCGAAAGAAAAAGGGGAAGGGTCCAGGGCTTGGCAAGCAGCAGGAGCCAGCACTTGTGGGCCACAAAACCACACTTGATTCTGGGTCAAACCACCTGCCCTCGCCCAGGGCAAGCAAAACCTTGCTCTTCCAGGTTTGTTGCATCCAAAACTAAGCAATAAGGAGCATCAGAGTAACACAATGCCCAGCATTCCCATCTCCCCCAGTGCCCGGCTGAGACTAGATCGTGACCCCAGAGCTTGGGCAGCATCCTGCCCGCGAGGACTCCCCGAATCACTTTGCCTGCCGACAAAATCTGGTGGAGAAAAATGACCCCATCGCAGCCTTGCAGGGTCTCATCTTTCTCCGAAGTAGCTCGCCGGGGTCGCTGACACGAAGAGAGCGCAGCGGAGCTCACCGGGACACACTTCAGCCCAGCCCGGCCACCGCCTTACCCCCAGCCCAGGGGAAAGAGAGGGGAAGCCGAGGAAGAGCGAGAGGTACCAACCTTGGCTTACCGAGGGCTCCGCACGGCTACCCGAGCCGGCTCCCAGCCTAACTCATCCCTCCGTGGGAGGTGGGAAGCGACAACCATTCAAGGCGAGGAGCCGGGAAAGCCGAGGTACTTTCAAACTGCTGCGGCGGTGGGCGGCAGGGCCCGCTCCGGCATGGCCGGCTCCGGCTCCCGCTGCCGCC
>VZTY01027165.1:39623-52788 GCA_013400935.1 Turnix velox | reverse complement strand
ATATTATTAGAATATCTAAATATTATCTAAATATTATTAGAAATAATTTATTATAAATAATCATTAGAACTATTATTAGATATAATATTTAGACTGTAATTTCATTATTTATCACAGGCACCCCTTATAATTTAAACTGATCTCTCCCCTGTAAAAAAAAGGTTGGTTTTTTTTGTTTGTTTAAAAAGAAAAGAACCAATCTGAACCCCACCAAAATCTACAGCATTGCTCTGTTTGACATCATGAAGCAACAGACAATAAATTCCAGTGCATAAGGACATTTTCAAATTAGAGGCACCCCAGAGTCTTAGAAAAAATGCTTTTTTATGTTGTTCATGCTTCTGAGTGACATGAAATGTCAAAGCAATGCGGGTGGTTCATCACATACTTGCAGATCACTAATTCTGGCAATAAAAGAAGCATCCCTTATATCCTGTTTCACTCTTTATATTGCCCACAACCACCTGCTTTTTCATGAGAGGACTGATGAACGTGTAGTTTCAATATTCCTACAGTTTTTCATACTCTTAAGACCTTAGAACAAGTCACACAGTGGACAGTGATATTTATATCTGCTTATCTCACAGATGTGTGTAGGGAACACGATGATACAGAGTTATTTTTAAGATAAAAAGAGGCAGAACCTTAAGTTCTGCTCCTCTCAGGCAAATGTTCTACTTGTGCTGTCCTATCTATGCAACAGGGGCTGAGAAAACTAATCCAGTTCCAGGGAATTGCTTTGAGAAGCAGGTGTTAGGTTGCCAAACAGATGTTTTAGCTGAAAAAGGAAACAGCAAATGCACTTACTCCAACTCTGGAAATGTTTAATTTTAAATGTTTAAACTCATGGAAGTATTTGTTTTGTATTAAAGTAGCAATGTTGCCATCATTAAAATATTAGCTAATGATGAATGCTTTTTCACAGTGTAGAGATCACAAATACTTGAAAATGACTTGATATACACATCATGAACTCTCTTAGGCATAGTTGATGTCTTTGCTGACAAACTTTCCTAAAAGCAACAGAAAATTATTTCTTACATATTTATGCTTTAATGAGAGTTTTCTAATGGCTGCAAAATCCTCTAAGTAATAGTGAAGCACGGTTGCTTGGTATTTTCTCAAAAATTAGGTGTGAATTCTGTTCTTCTTTTGGAGATTATAACAAAATGAGTCCCTTTGCCCATCTGGCTTTCCTGGGAACGAAAGGGATTTTATTTTAGGCAGATTAAAATCAATCTCTCCACTACTACCAGTGTGAAATGCAAGTTGTCCTTCTTGCTACCTTATGAATTTGTTACACGGCTGTTCTACGCTTCATGGACCTTAAGGTAAATTATGACATCTCAGATATGATTCTTTTTGCACAATTTCTATAAAAATAACTATTTATCTCTGCATGAAAGAATTTCCAGTGGGAAAAACACAAAATCTTTCTCCCCAAGGTTTGCATTGCAGAGTATTCTAAGAAGCTGAGACACCACCCCTATAAGCTGCAGGTTAATACTCCCCACAGTACAATGGGCATAGCTTTAAGTCAAGTCCTCTGGGTCAGTTTTGGTGTATGGAGTATGTAGGAAATAATGTCCTTATTATATGATATGTATTTAAGTGCTGTGATGATTCCTTGTGTAGCTTTCATGACTTTCTGCCTTCTCTCTCATGTGGAAAATCCAATAGGAGGCTTTCCTCCAGAGCTTTAAGGATAGAATCATAGAATAGTTTGGGTTGGAAGGGACCTTAAAGATCATCGAGTTCCAACCCCCCTGCCATAGGCAGGGACACCTCCCACTACATCAGGCTGCTCAGTGCCTTGTCCAATCTGGTCTTGAACACCTCCAGAGAGGGGGCATCCACAGCCTCTCTGGGCAACCTCTTCCAGTGTTTCACCACCCTCACTGTAAAGAATTTCTTTCTTATGTCAAGTCTAAATCTACCCCCTTCCAATTTACATCCATTGTTTCTGGTCCTCCCATCCCATATCATATTAAAAAGTCCTTCCCCTGCCTTTCTGTAGGACCTCCTCAGGTACTGGTAAGTTACTCTGAGGTCTCCCCCTGAGCCTTCTCTTCTCCAGGATGCTCTCAGTGGATCCAAAAAAGAAACTTTTTATTGCAGAAGAACTAATTTAACTAACTCAAAATGAAACTTACACTTTAAAAGTTAATTAGGCCTAGAAGAGAGCTGACACCTCCCAGAGCATTTAGGAACCCATCTTTCACTGACTCAGCTTTGGCCCTGGTTACATCTGGAGCTGACTCCGGAGTGTCCAGCTGTGCAGCAACTCAACAGTTTGAAGCTGAGTCTCTTTTTTGTTTTCCTTTCAAATGCATCCATTTCATCCCCAGAACAAAGTGGGAATTTTTTTGAAATACAATTATTTGGCATCCTTGCAAAAATTTTTTTTTCCCCAGGAGAATCTTTGCAGGGCTCTTCTTTGGAAAGGAAGTGTCTTTCAGAGAGGACCCCAGAGTCCTTTGCTCAGCAGCATCTGTTAAGCTTCAGTGAGGCTGAGAAGGCAGTCAGCTGAGCCTTGGTCCTGTAATGCATCATTCATGCCTCAGAAATTAGTAATACCCTGCATCTATATGATGTTTCTCCCTGGATCCACAGCACTTACTGTGCTGGCTCTGCAGGGGACATTGCATTTTTTGAAAGAGGAGAGTGGGAAACTCAGACTGTTGGGACTGAATTTTATTAATAGTGAAAATTAACATATGACTCAGACTAGTATTTTAAATCAGTACTACTTCCAGTAAAATGCAGAGGTTGGAAACTAATTAATGCATAGGTACTTTCCATCTGAGTGCTGTAATCTTGTCTTCTCAAGGTCAGGAGAAAGTCTTCTGCAGCCCTGGGGTTAACTCTGCCAGTTGCTGGGTGTGATGTTGATGACACACAACCTGCTCTTCCTTATTCAGAGTCCTGCTTCTTAGAGCAAGGTGCTAGGCAGTGGAATTTGAGAGTATGAATGGCATTTGAAATACCATGGACTGAATGAGTCATTGTCTTCACCTACTCCAAGGTGAATTGTAGTGTTCTGTGCTTTTCCTGGAGAAGAAAGGCAAGGAAGTGCATGTCAGGACACCACTGGGTAAGAATATGTGTATAGGTGATTAACAATGTTGTGCTTTTCTCTTACTACTTGTATTTATTACAGCAATGTTTTCATCTGCCAAGGAGCAGTAATCTCAATCCTTAAAATGGCCTTCACGATGAATATTGTTGTGGGTTGTAGTTGGGGTTTCATTTGCTCTTTATGTCAACTTGTTTTCTCAGCTTCACATACGATATGGCCTCACTTTCTACTGTGCATTAGTATAATGGTATGGGAGAAATCAAACCCAGAGAAATGTTAAGTGCTTTTTCCAAGACCACACAACAAGTCAGTAGCAGAACTGGAATGAAACCACAAGAATTTCTGGCTCCTTATTAGATTTTAAGGCTTTATGGAGGGCCACAACCAGACACATAGAGAATAGTTTGTGTAAAATAAGTGAACTTTAAACATGTCTGAAGGGTGACTTACACTAAGCCATGTTCCATGGTATGGTATAAACAGGTGTTTGATGGCACTGTCTATCTGCTGGTATTCTTCTGATTTATTTTTCCAGCCATTTGATGGTTCAGGAAATAAAGGAGAACTAAGGTAAAGTGGTCAAGAGTGGCTATAGCAGATGGTTAAACCTTGTGAGCACTCTCACAATTTGGTCCTTTTAGGGAGGAGAACTCTGAAATATAAGAGAAAAACCTCAATCAGATGTGGTGTAGTAGGTACAGTTCTTTTCTAAATAAATTCAGCAAATAGTGAATATTGCCTCTCAGGGGCAGAACTGAACAAAGGCGGTACTGTGGGTATGGTTTCTTGTTCAGAAAAAAGATGATAAAAACTCTATGTTCAAAAGTTGGTGTCAATTCCTATGTTTTTGAATGGAAATAATAGATGGAGGAGTAGAAATACTCTGGATCATATGCTTTCAGAAAAATACTTAGAGTGTCTTAAAAAGACTGTCTTAAACCTCTGAAACTTTTGCATTCATTTTCATCAGTACAAAGTAAGGGAAGAGCAATTGACTTTGTTCTCAAATAGTGTAAATGACAAACTAAGGAGAATCAGCCCCATTTTTGCTTTCTTTTCAGTATGTTCTTACAGCAGTGGTATATGGCAGCAAGTAAATGGTGTAGAAGCAAGTAAATACACAGAAAACTGAATTGATGACATCATTTAGAGCACCCATGTGATCTGGAGAGCAGAGTGTTAGTAATCTAATGGAAAGTTTAACAAACCAACCTCTTCCTCAGTCTGCTGCACGTGTGGGCTGGACAGAACATGGCACTGTTTAATGCTTGGCTAGTTTGAGTATTGAATTTATGCCTTACAATGACTATTTTTTTTTTTAAATATCAGCAACAAATTTAATCTACATCTAGCATGAGATCCTTCCAGCTGCACCTCTTGCAGACACTTAACTTGGAGTCCTTTGAACTGAGAAAAGGAAATCACATGTTTTTTCTGGCCTGACCTACCTGGCAGCAATCAAAAGAAGATCAGAGAACTTAATATTTATAATAATAGATGGATTTTAAGGAGTTGATACCTACTTTTTGCTTTTTAACTGAGTTTTGATGGTTAGTAGAACAAAAGAATCTTGTCAAGCTACTAAAAAGCAATTCTGCTCCAGGATTTTTAGTTATCTGTATTTCATGCGGGGCATTTTAATGTGCCATTTCCTTTCCTTTGCAGGGTGAGAGGATTTTTTTTTAATCTGTGCCAGTCCTTTTCTGGGAGGACTCCTGGCCAACTTTTTTTCTTTATTCTTGGAAGACTGATTCCTCTTCCCCAGCTGCTTTGGTCCAAGTGCAAATGCTAACTCAGCGCTGGCAGGCTCCCCCTTGGCAGCAGCACATTCCTTCCTTTACAGGATTCAACACCGGGAGAGCCACTGGTGCCCCGGGCAAGTCCCAGAGGATCGATAGATCTTTCAGTGGGATGCTCTTTGATGATGAGAAAATAGCTTGCTTTGTTAAACCATCCAGATGATGAGGTCATACTCTGTCTGGACTGTGCTGCCCACTGTTTGCCAGGTTAAGTACTTGTTTCTCTAGACCCTGAGCAACAAAGTGTGAGGATTTTTTCCTATCAGAAAAAAAAATGGATAAATTTACAGAAAAGTTTGCAGAAAAATTTGGTATTGACATGCATAAAACCTGAGCTTTATCAATCTCTCTTCAGGAATCTCTTTTTTTTGTGAGAAGTTCTGGGTTTTTTTGGTGGGGTTTTTTTTTTGTTTGTTTGGTTGTTTGGGTTTTTTTTGGTGAGAAGTTTTGATCCTTTTTTTTTTTTTTTCATTTAAAAATGCCAATAGAAATACTGTGAACTTAATGCTGGTGATAGGAACTGTGTAGTTATTAAAATGACAAAGAGTTTTCCATAGTGAATTTAGGAAGTTTTAATCTAAATGAATCGAGAAATGAAAGGAAATTACAGGAAATAGAACAAACTACCATGGCCAAAATGGTGATTCTTCTAGTTACTTCATCTTAGCAGAAGGAAATTCTCCACATCCTTGAATTAATACCAAAATATGGCTCTGAAATGTTGGGTTTTTTTTCTGACTTTTTTAAAATTGGAATGTCAAGGCAAGAGTCCTTTATGAACAAACTGTCTCAGTATAACCACACTGCAAGCTATATTTATCAGCTTCTTTGCTGAGATTTTATAGCAACCAAAGTTTCCCTTCCCTGTGTCCTAACACATCTTCAGAAGATGTACGATAGAAATAAATAGTTTGAATTTGTGTTTTAATTTATTAAAAAAAAATACAAAACTCAAACAAGTTAAGTTTCATAGCTTAAATTTTATAGCAACCAAAGCTTCCCTTCCCTGTGTCCTAACACATCTTCAGAAGATGTACGATAGAAATAAAGAGTTTGTACTGTAATTTATTAAGAAAACCCCCAAAACTCAAACCAAAAACTTGTAGTGGTCCTGTGACTGTGGCTTTGAACTTCCTGTGAAACAGTAAAAATAAAAATAATCTTGAGGGTAGGCATTAGGACTTAGATGTTCCTTCACTACTCAGCCAGAGAAAGGTATTTTTTGCTTGCTTTTTACCTTCTACCATCCCAAATTCCCAACTGAATTCAGGTACCTTCTTGGAAATTGGGATTTACACTTGGAACTTCCTCCAGCTCAGAAGAAATCTGAATCCAACTCTGTTACTTAGAGCCAAGGTGGCCTATCAAGGGAAAGTTGGCTGGGATCTTGAAGCAATATTACTTTTCTGGGACAGCAATACTTCTATACTTTTAAAAAAAGTCACTATGGCATTCTGAGGTGTTTAAAGCCAGTCTGGACAAGGCACTGAGCAGCCTGATCTAGTGGGAGGTGTCCCTGTCTATGGCAGGGGGGTTGGAACTTGATGATCTTTAAGGCCCCTTCCAACCCAAACTATTCTATAATTCTGTAATTCTGAGAGAAACCTAATTTTGTTTGTTCATGTTAATTACATACAGAGCACAATTAATGGTATTAGGGTCATGGCAGTGCTGCTCTGCCTGATTTCTAGGATGAGGGCCAGGATCAACCAAAGCACTGCAGAATTCAGACCAAAGAAGTCATGGCTGAGAGAAAGACTGACTTCTGGGCACCTTCAGCTTCCTCAGACTGGAAGAAAATTACTTTGATGAGTTTTGGCTGTATGGGAGTTGGGGAAAACCTTTGGAGATTGGTGTTTGAAAAACTTGTTTATATTCTGGTTTGGATCTGGTTGCTGATGTGACTGAGTACTGGATTCCCCTTGTTGAGCAGAATTACTCAGAGAAATATTTCCTGAAGTACTTTGTATTTCCTTAACTCTTAAGTAGCTCTGATGAGGGGCTACAGTCACTGCTTCTTGGTGACCTACTGCCCTTTACAGTGCTATCATCGACTGGAGCTGTGCCTGCTGAATTCAGAAGCTGTGCCATGCCACTGGAGTGCCTTTTAGAAGCAGAACTGAAAATGTGTTACGTGATTATTGCAACTTCAATTAATACTAATATTTGGGATGCTTTTGTTCCATTCCTCATTTTCTATGGATTCATGGAGTTTAAGACGAGAAGGGAAATGCTGATCATCACATTCAACTGCAGGAACATGAGAGTCAATAAATGCTGCTCTAAAGCATTTTCTTCAGCATTCCTATCATTTTCGGCACATATTGTGCACATATTACCTTTCCTTGTGAGCTAATGCTGGTTTTGCTGTGAGGAAATTATGTGACTGTGAAACAGAAACAGAAGTAATCATTAGATTGAGGACAGGTGGCCTGTTTCATAGAAAGAACTCTGTCAGTATATTATTTACCTTTTTAAAGGGAGAAAAATATGGAAAATCAGCCAATAATTCCATTTTACTCTGCATGAAGCAGTCCTGTAGCAATCTCTGCTCAGCAAATTTTGGATTAGAGTATTAACAATAGAAAAATATCCCAGTTTTTCTGACCAGACTTCACTGGATTTCCAAGTAAGAAATGCAGAGCACTCATGCACAAAATGAAGGTTTGGGTGCTTTTGTGGTGGGGTTTTTGTTTGTTTGTTTGGTGGTTCTTTTTGGTTTGTTTTTTTGGGGGGTTTTTTGGGTCTTTTTTGGGGTTTTTTTGGTTCTTTTTTTTCCCTTGGCGTATTCCAGGAGACCCAGTTTTGCCAGACTTTTAGAGACAATTTTCCTGCTGTAATCTCTTAGTAAGTCAGTGTGCATCATGCCAGATGGGACATGTTAAGTCACTACTGAAAGAAAAAAACTCAGTCAGGTTTTAATTCATGTCACACCTTTGCATTGTAGTCTCTAATGCTGCTGAAAACATGACTGGGGAAGGCAGGTTGGACTGTCTAGGGATTTCTTGCATGCAAATTTACTTTGACCTTTCTTACTAGAGCAAAGCACACACAGCACTTTTAAATTTTGCTTCTAAGGCTGCACTAAGCTCTTGTTTGAGGCAAGCAGAAGGTGTTGTCTTATAGCCTGTTGGTATCAAGAGATGCAGGTTGAACCTCTGGCTGTGCTGGATGGGTGTACATTGCTTGGCTTCCATTTTGCTCCTGCTGGCAATAAACCTGAATGTTGTTTGGCACGTTTTGCATAAAGATTGTATTTAGACCATAACATTTTGCTTAATGAATCATTTTCTGTCTAGTAGAGGACACTCTAAAACCTGTAATGAGGTGTCAAGATGAATTGTGGTGGTTGGCACTGATGGACATGGGGATGAGCACTTTACTAAGGTAAAGATCTTGTTCAGAACTTGCTATGGTTTAAGCACCAGAGCTGTAATTACATAAACAGAACCTCTTCAGCCAGCCCAACATGTCATTATGGATTTTCCAGCTAATCTGTCCATTCATCTTAATGGTGCAGAACTTGTGCTTCTTGTCACTCTCTGCTTTTGTTCCACTCCTTCATCTCCTGAAACGTCTGTCATGAAGAAAGTGTTTATCTTGAATTATGTGTTGAAGAAGGTTAGAGTGCACACTTCTGAAGCTTGGCATGAAATTTCCTAAAAAAACCTTGCCGCTTGCTTTGTGAAAATAACTGAGGGATGGATTTCAGATTAACATTGTGCATTAATGTTTTTGGAAGCACTTTAAAATAATGGCTGTGGCATCAGTGAATAAAGGAGTCCTGTTGAAGTGCATGTGACATCTGCATTATGAACAAATCAGCTTAGGCATTGTAATGGATATTATTATGATAAATATTATTGTAATGCACGATGATTAACAGTTATTACAGAGTCTTTTTATTAACTGAAACTTTACTTTTGTTACCTTTTAACTTCGTACAGCACAAGCCTTAAAGAGCTTTCTACTTGGATGTTTTTGTATCAGGCTAATGCTGGTATTGTGTTGCTGTACAAACACTTGTGGGACAGATGTACTTGGGGAAGTGGACCTAAGTGAAGGCTCAGGGACCCACTGGAGCTTGAGGCACAAAAAGGATTGCACTAGGAGCTACAGACAGTCCCTTAGGCACAAGCAGCTCACTGCTGTGGAATGAAATGATTTCACTTCAGCCTCTCTGCTTCTCCAATGACAATCCTTAATTAAAGCTCTGTTCTTTCCCTTTACTAGAGATGTCTCTGATGGATTTCAAGCTGTATGTGATATTCCCATTCTATTTTTGTAGACAGTTGTGCCTGTTCTTATGTGATGGGAGGACTAGAAACAACGGATGTAAATTGGAAGGGGGTAGATTTAGACTTGACATAAGAAAGAAATTCTTTACAGTGAGGGTGGTGAAACACTGGAACAGGTTGCCCAGAGAGGTTGTGGATGCTCTCTCTCTGGAGGTGTTCAAGACCAGGCTGGACAAAGCACTGAGCAGCCTGATGTAGTGGGAGGTGTCCCTGCCTATGGCAGGGGGGCTGGAACTCGATGATCTTTAAGGTCCCTTCCAACCCAAACTATTCTATGATTCTATGATTCTATGTTTGTTTTTTAGGAACTTAATTTTCTTAAGATTTTTTTAAAAACCAGTATTAGCTGCAGCTTTGTCTTTTGCTGTATGTTTTATATTAAGACACCTGGGAAATTTGTTAGTGGAAATGAACAAACAACTGAAATATGTTTTTAAGAAAACTGGGTGTATTCAGGAGACTGTTTGGGCTCTCAAGGTTTTGCTTTCCTCAAATTTGACTGTTGAAACAAATTACATCAGGTTTACTAAATGCATCTGACTGCTTTGGTTTCCCAGAAGCAAGGATGCTGCTTCTCTACTTAAGATCTTTGCTGATCATTTTTCAGCAATTTGTGGAGATGTTAATTCAATCTGAAGAACTTCAATATTTCTGTATAAATCAATAGCTCAGACTCATGGTCAGACTGAAGCTGTATCTATGTCCTGTTCTTACTGTTCTATAATCTAATTACCAAACCTCTATGTGTTTTCCCCTTTCTTTTTTGTCTTTTAACAATAGCACATCAATAATTTTCCTGTGGGTTAAGAACTTCTGAATGGCTGATATCAATACTATGGTGCATTTGGAAATGCAGGTAGTAGTTGGTAATGCAGCTAAACATGGTGAAATTAATTTCTGTAATCAAAACAATGCTTCCAGTTTAAATTCTGTTAAAAACCAGTTGGTGATTTCTGCTTTTAAATGAAATCTTTGCAGTTCTGTTAAGCTCAGTGGAATTGTCAGCTTGCATTTGAACTTGGGATCAGTTTTCATTAGGGTCCAATATTATGTTGAATGTGTGTGAGTACTCTAAAAATAATGTCAGAATTTTACAAACTAATTATAAACCAGAAGAGTTGAATGAGAGACCTGTGGACTTTGAAATACCTGAGTTGTTTTTTAATCATGAAATGTATTGCATTTATTAGAGCTTGTATTTGTACAAAGTGTGGAGTAGGAGCAACTGTTTTAAATCAATTTCCTTTTTACATGTAACTAAACTGCATAAACAATGGTGGAAGACACAAATAATTACACTCCTTTGCCAAAGAAACAGAATTAGGGAAGAAAGAACCAGACTGGTTGCCAGTAATAGAGATTAATTCATATAATACATAACATCAGCAGTATCTAGATCTACTTAGGAAGGGGAAATTTGTACCTGTTTGAGAGTTTCAGGTTAATATAAACACTAGTAGGCTGTGAAGACCTCTAAAGGAAAGCTCTTCCCAGGATGCCAAGAGATCTTAACAAGGTCATTGCCTCGCAGGGTCATGGGACTTCATGTGGTTTCCTGCAGCCAGAGTATTTTGGGACTGGATTAAAACTTTTTATGAGATATTTTAATGGGATTGTGCGAGTGTGCAAGATTTAATATGGCATATTTGGGGGAAGGATCAAAGGTTTATGAAGGTGAGTCAGGAAGGGGAAAGCACGGGAAGACAAAGGCAGTTGTAAGCAGGTTGCTGGTCTGAGCTTTACTCCTGATTGCTGTGGTCTGTGTTCTTAAAATTTCCAATTTCTAGCCATCACCTCTAGCCACTGAGCCCTGAACCTGCCTGTATGAGCCATGAAGAACTTGGAGGTGGACTGGTGAGCCTGTATGCCAGCCATGGGGTGAGAAGCTGAGAACCTAGGGGCTCCTAGATGTTGGAGATGGCAAACTCAGCTCCCAGGGGCAGCTGCTAGACCCACTGCACATCTGGGCTGCTGCTTTTCACTGGACTTGGAATGTTTGTGCTGAGGCTGGTTTGTGTTTTGTGTTTGGAAGTCAGGGATTACACATAAAACTTCATGGCTAAAGGCAGTTCAGTTTCTGTGTGTTTAATATATGAAAGTAACTAGCAGGTGACTAATAAGAAAGCATTTTGTTCTGTCCTTCACATTAAGTTGATTTACTATTATGAAAGCAAACACAGATTTCCTCTCTGGTAGACTGGGTGCTCGAGACATCACACAGGGTTTGGTACAACATTCCTGAGATGCCTGAATAAGCATGTGGACTCTCTTATATAAATAATAGTGCCCATACAGTAATATATTTGTGTATATAGGATTTTTTTTTGTTTAATTCTACATGGATTTCATGAAAGACAAGTACAACATAATGCAAATGCAGGTGGAGGACTTTGCTTTTTGATGAAAGATTTTAAAAGCAAAAAGATAAAAGGGTGTCTGTAACAGGAAAAACTTGGTTTCTTCCCACATTGGAATTTGCTAAAAGATGAAGTAAATTGTATCTATCTACAGATACATGATCTAATGATTATTTTTGGATGTGTGTAGTATTTTCCTTATATTGTTAAAAACTAGTGAATTGGTAAAGGTTCTCCCAGTAATTAGAAATGTTTGTTTGAAGCATTGCATTTACCAATTTAGGAGTGTAAATCAAAGTGCAGCAGATTGTTGTGAGGTGTCTTTTGTGCCTGGGAAAGATGAACTGTAACATCCATCAGTCAGTCGCCTACATCAGTGAAGAAAAGGTTGTTTCTTAAAACTGGAGGCTTTCAAATAGTTTAGTTTTAGCCACATCAATCAAAAATGTCATTTGAGTTGAATGAGAAATGGAAGTTGCAAGAAGTTTCTGATGTACAGCCCCATGAATGTGCTGCAATATGTTGCTCTTCAGAGAAAAGAAAAATGTAAGTAATAAAATGAGATCTTTTCAGCTGTTCATTCTCCCTGAGATCATAGTGTTGAATACGTGCTCATGCTGTGATGTGCTTGTAACAGCAGAGGTGCCTTCTATGTGCATGGGACCACAGGAGTTGGTTCCTTTATGGTTATAATTATCATAGAATCATAGAATAGTTTGAGTTGGAAGGGACCTTAAACATCGTTGAGTTCCAACCCCCCTGCCATAGGCAGGGACACCTCCCACTACATCAGGCTGCTCAGTGCCTTGTCCACCTTGTCCTTGAACACCTCCAGAGAGGGGGCATCCACAACCTCTCTGGGCAACCTGTTCCAGTGTTTCACCACCCTCACTGGAAAGAATTTCTTTCTTATGTCAAATCTAAATCTACCCCCTTCCAATTTACATCCACTGTTTCTGGTCCTCCCATCAGACATCCTATTAAAAAGTCCTTCCCCTGCCTTTCTGTAGGATCCCCTCAGGTACTGATAAGTCACTATAAGATCCCCCCTGAGCCTTCTCTTCTCCAGGCTGAACAACCCCAACTCCTTCAGCCTGTCTTCATAGGAAAGGTATAAACTGAGGTATAAATTATACCTCAGTTTGTTGTGTAGAAATGGTGTGTGGCACAAACTCTAAATCCAGAATGCAGCACATACAGGAGTTGTTTTGAAGTTCAGGTGTAAGTGTGCTTTTTACAAGAAGAAAAGCAACAAACAAATTACACAGGTTTTTTAACTTCTAGAGAGCTATATTGAAAGCTCTAAATCACTCCAGTTTACAATTGAGTATTTTATATCCTCTCCAAGAATTAGGGAAACCAATAAACTTTTTAGAGGGCTTTAAATGGTATTAGAGGAATTATTTTTTGTGCTTATATAAGGCATATGTACCTTAGTTCAAAGGAAGGTCTTAGAGAGTGTCATAAACATAATCCTAAACAAACTAAAATAGATTTCTGACTCATAAGAATATCACAACTTTTAAGTTCAACATAATGGGTCTTCTTATGCATCCAAAATATGTGTCAATGAGAATCCTGGGAACCTCACTTTCTCAAATGTGAAATTCTTTTTCTAGTCGTGCTGCTGTT
>VZTY01027165.1:15901-39394 GCA_013400935.1 Turnix velox | reverse complement strand
TCTTTATCTTTTTCACTCAGGATGTTGCAAACTATTTCAAAACTAAAACCAGTGCACAGACCTTCAAAATTAGAGATGCCCCGTTGCTATGCCAGCAAGATATGTGTGCACAAGACAAGTAGATTTATCTCTATACTGTGTATCATGCATAAGCCAACTTGGATGTTTGGAGATGTCTGTGTGATTGATCACACAGCCTTGTGATAAATGAGTTCATTCTGTGGGTGTATCTGAGTACAAACAATGTGTGTGTTGTGTGTCCAAAAAATCATTGTAAGTTGCCCTTGAGACGTGCTGTTAGTTAAAAGATTTTCACAGAGGTATAAATAAAAGTGAGAATAGCAGCCTTCTGATTTATCTACGAGGTGATTGCCATGAAGGTGGAGCTGGGGGGGTTTATGGAGATGGTTAGCAGGATAACAAGAAATAGTTGCAATAAATTTGAAATAAAAGGAAAAAAAATCTATATGGATGATATATCTATAATAAAACAAACAGATAGTTGAGGAGATTGTAAAGCCTCTGTCCTTGGAGCTATTGCCCTCTTAGTGACTGACGGGATAAAGCCACAAACAACTGATCTGAATTCTGTGTTGATCCAGACGTAATGGAGGCTGAACTGTAGATGTCACAAGGTCCCTTTACACCTGANGAGATTGCCATGAAGGTGGAGCTAGGGGGGTTTATGGAGATGGTTAGCAGGATAACAAGAAATAGTTGCAATAAATTTGAAATAAAAGGAAAAAAAAATCTATATGGATGATATATCTATAATAAAACAAACAGATAGTTGAGGAGATTGTAAAGCCTCTGTCCTTGGAGCTATTGCCCTCTTAGTGACTGATGGGATAAAGCCACAAACAACTGATCTGAATTCTGTGTTGATGCAGCAGAGCAAGAGGCTGAACTGTAGATGTCACAAGGTCCCTTTACACCTGAGTGCTTCTGTGAGTCTCTAATGTTCTCAGATTCTGCCTCCAAATGTAAACCTTTTCCTACTGCAAGAGCAGATGACTGTCCTGATGCAGCTGCTTTATCTTGTAGCTTAAGCAAGGCATTACAGCCAAATACAGTATTTCTTCAGTGACTTGGAAGATCATAGAATCATAGGATAGTTTGGGTTGGAAGGGACCTTAAACATCATCGAGTTCCAACCCCCCTGCCATAGGCAGGGACACCTCCCACTACATCAGGCTGCTCAGTGCCTTGTCCAGCCTGGTCTTGAACACCTCCAGAGAGGGGGCATCCACAACCTCCCCGGGCAACCTGTTCCAGTGTTTCACCACCCTCACTGTAAAGAATTGCTTTCTTATGTCAAGTCTAAATCTCCCCCCTTCCAATTTCCATCCATTGTTTCTGGTCCCCCCAGCCGATATCATATTAAAAATTCCTTCCCCTGCCTTTCTGTAGGACCCCCTCAGCACTTGTATTAAAATGTTCCTGCTATCACTGGAAAACTCTTTTATTTCACATTGCCTTTGAATCCTGAACAATCCACGTTTTGCTTCTCTGTCAGTTGGCTGGTAGGGGGAGCTGTTGGTTGGAGTTCAGTCTTTCTGGTTAATATTATTTTCCTTTTTTCATTATTATTCGCTAGAGTACTGACTGTTTAAATGCTTGAGTGAAAAGACCATTTTTTTCCAGTTACTATGTTCAGAAAATATTCATTTGGGTACAGAAAAGGAGAAATCAGAAAGCACGAGCAAGAATCTCTCATGTTCATCTCCAAATTGCAATTACGTGATACTTGGGAAGAAGTAATTTGTAGCATGTACTTACCTAGTATTTCCACAGCTCTTTAAAGGTTTTAGTACTGTATTTGTAAATGGGATGTTGCCTTGAAGTGATACTTCGATAAACTTCATCATCCAGATCATAAAACCAGCAGGGTTCATTTGTATTTAGGATTGTACTCTGTTCCAGCATTTGGAAAGTGTTTGGTTTGGCTGCAGGATCCCTCCTGGCTTCCACCCTTGTCCAGACTCAGCTCTTTCTCTTTTCCTTTTCTGAGCTGGATGGTGCAGCTGAAGCAATCCTTTGCTTTCCATGCTGGGCTAGGAGCAGAATGACAGAGTTGTTTCTCCCCTGGGGGCTGGCATAGAAAGGAGTCAGAAATGTCTTTCAAAGGGTCTTTCGAAGTCAGGAGTAGTTGATGATTTTTGTATTCTCCAAACTGCAGCCTACCAATACACACAATACATGGTTTTGTCCCCATCTGCTTCTTCCTGGCAATCTCTAGGAGAATCTTCACCACCAAGAAGAGCCTGATGTCTTTTATGGAGACCTGGGAACCAGGAGAAGGAGCTCAAGTAATGTCAATACTTGAAATTGTAATATACAGCTCTCCTTCTGTTCTACTGCTGTTTGTCATGACTCTTGTAATTTAAAGGCAGGTTTGGAAGAAGGCCAAGAGTAATACCTGGGGAAGGCATCTAAACATGCTTGATGTGCCTCACCAGGCTTGTGGTGTGGAGAGCAGAACCCCATGGACTTTTTCAGAGGTGCTGCTGGTCACAAACTGCTCATGCCATAGTCAAACCACTGAGATTTGTGTCAGAGTACAGATGATTCCTAATGTACTGTGTTGTCTTATGGGGGGACTCCAGGCTGAATCTACTGCTAGGCACTCAAAGTGGAGACTCTTGGATTCAGATTAAAAAAGAAAAAGAAAAAAAAAAACAAATCCAAAACAAAAACAAACCAAAATAAAAAAAACCAAACCAAAACAAACAAAAAAACCCCAAAAGTAATACAAAACAAAAAAAGGAAAAGCGATGAAATGTCTCTTAGGTTTCTTTTCCAGTCACTAGAAGTGATCTGCTCACTTGTGCATCTGCATCCCACCTAGACAGAGAAATTGAGTGCAGTGAGATCTGAGGGTGAATTCTTCTGGCCAAGAACTTCAGCCTGACCCCTGCAGAGGGAGCTGGTGCAGAGGAGATCCCACTCTCCATCCCCTGCTTCTTTGGGCTGCTGGAAAGATTTGCTCTGCCTGCGGATGAGCCTTTTCTGTGCCTATTTCCTCAGTTTGAAATGTTGACTCTTTGCTCACAGATAATCTTTTGATCCTTCTTTGTCTGGGCCACAAACTTGTAAATCATGTCATTTATGCCCTCGTGGTTGCCAACTGTATTAATGTTTAAAAATAAAGCAAGCCAGTATATTTTCTTATGGCAGACATCCTGGAGCCCTCTGTTTTGGATGTTATAGGCATCATGCTACACAAGGGCCAACAGAAAATTCCTGAGTATAAAGTGATGGAAACAAATTTATATATAAGATATCCAGTTGTTTGGGTTTTTTTTTTAAAAAAAAAGAAGAAAAAAGAAGACTGTTCAAGTTAAGATACATTTTGAGGCAGCAGATTTTCAAATAAATGGCCCTGTTTCAACCAAAACTGCAGTGACTCATAATGGTATCAGTATAACATTTCTTCCTCCCTCTGGGCTGTTTTGGCTTTTCCAACTGACTAAGAAGTGAGAGTCCTCTTTATTTCTGGTATACTGGAAATGTACTCAAGGATTTCCAGAAGCATTTTTCATACAGGTGCTGTGTTATCCATGAGCTCATGTAATCTAGGTGTCATTTGCTAAATAATTTCTTTTTCTCTGCTGTTTAAAAAACCCTCAGGAAAGTATTTGAAATTAAATTCCATCACTTAAAAGAATTTGACAGACACTCTACTGGTGAGAGCTGGCTAAATAGCTATGATTTATTTTCAAGGACCACTGAATTTTCAATTTGGCAACAGGTAGATATCAAAAAGGTTATATTCATGATAACACATTTCTCTACACAAATACTTTTAGATGTGTGGTTCTGGTTGCAACCTCTGTCATTGAGTTGCCACATTGCTGTATGATTCCCCAATTATGTTTATCCTTGAGAAGCTCATGTAATTCCCTTGCTTGTAATATGCTTTGAGCTGTGCCAGGGACAATGATTCTTGATTTTCTTAAGCAGTGTTAGAACCGAAAAGTATTAAAAATTTGCTTGATGCCAGCTGTAATGTTGGGGAAACACGTAGGTGCTTGATGAAATGATAATTTTATGTGAGTGTTCTAGAAGCTGAAGCCCAAACTGCTCAAGCAGCAGCAGGAAGAGTGATGGGAAAGCAACAATGGGGAAATCTCTGGGAGCTTATAGCAGCAGAAGTACTGAAGGAAAGGGAAAGGCAGCTGGATAGGTCACTTCTCTGTCCAATCTCAATACTCTGAATATATCTGAGGCCTTATATCAGAGGTCCATCTTAGAGAGTACTGCTTAGGGCAATGAACAGTCCTGATTTCTGGGATGTGAATATAATAGGCTTCTTATTGATTGTTCCTTCAAACTCAGGATGTCATAGCTGTGGCACATCCTCTCAGCCCTGGAAAGGACAAGTATTCAGCTGTAGGAAAGTTTCCCTGTTAAGTGTGCAGTGAAGAGCTGGGTAGTGCCTCTTTGTTCAGCTCTGTTGGTATTTAGTGGCTGTGCAAAACAGGATTTATTTTTCCTTTTATTTCTTTAAACACATTCTTATGTGTTTTATTTTGCTGTTTAAAGTTATTTGCACTGTGAACTGTGCACATTCAAGATATGCAAGTTTTCAGTATCTTGCAGAACTTTAGATGTGTTTATGTAGTAGATTGATCTTTAAATGTATAAATTTGCACTAAGATTTCAAGAAGAATTTTCAGAGCACAGAGGAATTCTTGCATGTCTTGGTAATTTCACTTGTGTAAATATCTAGCAGTGAACTCATAATTACCAAGCTAAATTTTCCAGAGTGTGCAAGCTGTTCCTGCACAAGTCAATAATTGCACAGCAAACTTACTAAACATTCATTTGATTTAACCACTCTACAGTGCATGGAGAGAGGAATATCCCTGTAAAAGTTTGTTTCAGCAGGCTGCCTTTGAGGGATAACTAGTTAGTTGAATCAGTCATGAGTTCATTGAATCAAAACCACACTTGTAGGATGTTTTGACTCACAGAGCACATAGTCGTGTGCAACAGAGGATGAGAAATAACCCCAAACTTAATTTACTGCAATTTTGGTTTTTCTAGTAGCTTGCATTTGGATTTTGGACTTCATTTCATGTAGCCAGAACAATCAGAAAACATCACTTGCAGGGAAGTTTTTACACAGCTGCTAAATGTGCTTTTCAATGCTGTGATACAGTGTTGGTTAAAGAGGAGTGAAAAATTAAGGTTATTGAGTATGATGTTTGATTTAAAACAGGAGCATAATGTAGGAGAACTTCTGCTTCCAGCTTCTTACCCTGAAATCAGCTGGAAACTTTGGGACTAGCCCTTCAGTGCCTCTTTTGCCCACTCTAGAAACATAGTACTGCTTTAGACAAGTCATCTCATCTCTGTGCTTCAGTTCTTTATTTATGTTACAGAACTAATATGCTGCTTCTCCCCTTCATTGACTTTCACATCACATCATGTTTTATCTCCACTCATCAGAGCCCTGAGTTGATCCTTTTTCCTGGCTCTGTTTTAAAAAAAGCCATGCTTGGTGTGGTCCTGTGTTAGGTGGTGCCCCTAACTAATGCCATAATAAATCAATCTAACATTAAATAATCATATTTTAAACCCACAATCCCATCCATATTTCTTGAGGATTTTGCACTGTTTCTGTGCACTCAATAGTGAAAAAAATTTCAATCTTCAGTATTTTAACTGACTCATAAACATTTAATCAAAATTTATGGTGATAACCATAACACTGGTGTAGTCTGAGGCCTTTTTGCTGTGAATCATTCAGTTCAGTAGGAATTCTGTGCATGTTTTGCAGAAGTTTTGTAGTCTTTAAAATGAAGTTTTAAATTAAATATGAAAACCAGAATGTGTTCAACATATTCTATTCAATTTCTTTTTTTGTTATGTTTTCTTTTTACTGCCTGTGCTGTTTGTGTCAGTCTTTTTTGTGGTGCTAAGTAAGCACTTGTTGTGTGTTGTTGGGAGGCTGGATGCTTTGATGCTATTGACAAAGCCTTGAGAGATGGAGCAGCATGAGATGGGGTGTGGTGACTGGGGTCTGAGTGTGTTGGACAAAGTGACTCAAGAGGCAACAGGTTCATCACTGTTGGCCACAGGGCACCATGTCAGCCTCATTGGCCCCTCCAAGGAGCATTTCAACACAGCTCTGAAGAGTGAGAATCAACAAGTTAAACATACTTAGTTATTTTGGTTGAATTTTGCATGGACTGGTGTGTTGGGTGAAGAATCCTGCCTGCTGGTGGGGCTTTTCCCTGAGGAGACTGGCAAAGTGAAGGCAGGAGCTGAGGAACAAGAGATAGATGGTCTTTGTCCTCCCACAGAGGACTAAACTAGTTGCTGTCCATGTGAGTCCTGGTCAATCTGCTGGACCAAGCTAGAAACCTTGTGTAAATTTGGGATTCTTTGCCGATCCTAAAGTTCTGTGTTATCAAGACTTGAAAGGGGTCCTAGAGAATCTGGTTCCTTCAACATCAAAAGCATTTTAGTTCCTCCTGAATTCTTACTGTGGCTTGATGGGATGGATGACTTTACTTTTGTTCTTTGTGGGTTGATTTTTTTTTTAAACTTTCTTCTCTGGTATTACTTTCCCTGGGTACATAGTGATTTTTTAGCAGCCTGATGGTAGCAGGTTGTATTTTAACCAGTGGGAATCATCCTTAGGAGCATTCTGAAAGGTGTATGGTGAAAAATAGTCTGATTGCATCATCAGGCTGGTTTGTTGTTATCAGTAAATAAATGAAAGAACTACAAAAATATTTATTAAAAAATATTATCTTGTTTTCCCATGAGTTAATTAACTGATCAAATTTAACTGTTATTTAACCACAAACAATAAGATGCATATTCAATCTGTAGGATTTCTGGTTTCCAATGATATTGTTGAAAGTTCTCCTCATTTATTGAAGATGCCACATGGTCCATAGCTTCTTATTTTCCTCTTAAATAAAACAATGTCATTTCACAAGAACAATGGAGATTTCAAATGGGTGTTAGACAGCTTAGAGAGCTGAAGGAGTGAAGTGTTAAATGAATTCTAATGCAATCCTGAAGGGAAATGTTAAGTTGAATGTGCATGAACTAGTGTAAAAAATAGCTATTTTCTTAGGTGCTAG
The DNA here is from genome assembly GCA_013400935.1 of Turnix velox. Taxonomy (NCBI): domain Eukaryota; kingdom Metazoa; phylum Chordata; class Aves; order Charadriiformes; family Turnicidae; genus Turnix; species Turnix velox. Next base: position 32,291 of record VZTY01027165.1, on the reverse strand, counting down.
CAAAAATGTATCATGATGCTTAAAAACCTGTATTCCTTTATTGTTAAGATTTGTATGACCACCAAATAGCTGGAATTCTGGCTTCATCCCTGAGGCAATGAGGCTAAAATGATGATTCTTTTTGCCTTTGCTCCTCAAGCTTTGAGAACCCCTGGAAAAATTCAGACAGATTTAGCAGAAGAGCTGAAGTCTGGAATTCAAGACAGAAAGTCTGCAGTGCAGGCAGGGACTGTGTGGTAGCTTGACTTGCTAATTGCTTACTGAAAGCATCAGCCCTTGTAGAGAAATTAAGTGTTAATTTTACTTCATTATCTCAGTTTGTGTTCATTTTTATAACACAAATTAATTTTCCCTGGGCATTTTTTAAAAGCCAGATTAGGTGTACTATTTTATACAATTAGAATAGCAACTAACCACTTTTTTTTTAGTATATGTATTTTTTAACCCACAAGGTTGGACCTCAGTGCCTGGTTGCTCTCAGTATTGGGAATATGAATATTGAAAAGCTCAAAAAGCTGTTGTGAGGAATCAACTCTATGGAGAAAATACTAATTGTCTCAGATCATTCTGCCTTCACTTGACTCTGAAGCACATCACAATTTGTACAATTGAACAACCTGAATTAATCTCACTTGCCTATCTGTGTGAGTTCCCTCTTGCTGCTTTCTGCTGCTGAGAGAGGGGTGCAGATATTCTTTCAATACTAATCTTTAAAGAAGAAAAAAATGTGCTCAATCTCATCTCACCTAGGCATTAGTCAGTCTGAATATCAAATCACTATTGTGTGCCTAGTTTCTAATTCCATTTTAAGTGCTTCTCATTCTCATCCATAAAATGGTTTCTTTCTTGAAGGCCACTCTTAAGGTATCTTTTTCTGCTGTGGTGCATTCCCTCTTTCTTCAAACAGTTGATTTTAATGTCACATGAATGGAAACTTTGCAACACAGGTTTTGAAGTCTTTTTCACAGGTTTTAATAAAATGCTGTTTTATTTTTAAATATTTTTTTTACACAATAAGTGTTCCACACAGCATTTCTGTCATAAATATATATTGATACATCTAAACAGTCCCAGTCACTGATTTGCATAGTTACAGCCAAAACATTTCCAGTTTTGTAGTGATATTACAATGCAGTATCACTCTCTCTTATTAAAATATCTTGTTGCTACCAACTGACATAGTCCTTATGCTGCAGCTTCCTCATGAAAGCTTCTGTCCTTCATCCTCTTAATGTTTTTTCTAAGCCATTGCTGATGTACATGACAGTCCTGAAAGATTTAATGAGTGATACATAGTAAGATGCAAAATTACTTAATGTATTTTAAACTAGGTTTTGTGTGTCAATTTTTAAAACAAATTATAAACCACGGGATAGCTAGGCTGATGCAAAACAATATACAGTATGAGGAAGTGCTTACACTTTATTTTTACTGCTTACACATGTTTCTCTAAAGCTCAAATTATCCCTTGACGAGTAGAAGACAATCTGTTAATTGAAACCTAGGCTACTTTTTTCTTTCTCAAGGCCCAATTTAGACTAGATTTCAAAAACTAAATAAACAGCAGTCTGCCTGCCTGTTAAAAAGGAGTGTGTCAGGTTTCTGTGTATTTAAGGCTTTAAAATAATCTCCACTTAACCGTTCATGAGGGGCCATGTAATCTTTAAGGACTTACAATGCTGTTGTCTTTTGTCCCAGAGTGCTGAGGATGTGCTCGGGTGTCTCAGGGTGGGAAGGATTTATTCAATGAAATACAGTGAGGAAATTGTCAGTGTGTACTCTGTGCAATATATGTATTTTTAAATATATATATATATATAATATATATTAAAACTTCTATACTGACATTTTAGTTAGTTCAAGACCCTTAACAGATGGTCTGACTAGTTAAATACAGGTTATAAGTGGAATAAGCTGTCCCTCTACAGTTCACCTGTACTACAAAGTTTATTGCACAAGATGGTGTAGAGAAGCTGTGTGTCACCCCTGTACACTACAGCCTCGTGTCACCCTGTTCCCTGAATCTCTGGGATGGGCAAGGACCCTCCTGTTGTTGTGGCTCCTGCTGCCTGTGGTAGCCACTCTGGGTTTTATGGATGANATATATATATAATATATATTAAAACTTCTATACTGACATTTTAGTTAGTTCAAGACCCTTAACAGATGGTCTGACTAGTTAAATACAGGTTATAAGTGGAATAAGCTGTCCCTCTACAGTTCACCTGTACTACAAAGTTTATTGCACAGAGAAGCTGTGTGTCACCCCTGTACACTACAGCCTCGTGTCACTCTGTTCCCTGAATCTCTGGGATGGGCAAGGACCCTCCTGTTGTTGTGGCTCCTGCTGCCTGTGGTAGCCACTCTGGGTTTTATGGATGAAAACTAACACAGGTAGGAAAACCAACCTAGGTGGGGAGTTTCAAGTGTGCTGGGAGTACTTGGGAAAAGAGCCCAGGGCAGGGAATTTTAGCATATTCCACAGTGCACAAGGAGAAACCAAGAGAGCTGAATGTGGCAAGGGAGGTGTTGAAGGAGAGGACCTATAGAAACATAGAATAGTTCAGGTTGGAAGGGACCTTAAAGATCATCGAGTTCCACCCCCCCTGCCATAGGCAGGGACACCTCCCACTACATCAGGCTGCTCAGTGCCTTGTCCAGCCTGGTCTTGAACACCTCCAGAGAGGGGGCATCCACAACCTCTCTGGGCAACCTGTTCCAGTGTTTCACCACCCTCACTGGAAAGAATTTCTTTCTTATGTCAAATATAATGAAAAAAAATTCCAGTTTACATCCATTATTTCTAGTCCTATATTATTTCTAGACCTATGCATATGAGGTCACTGTGATCTCCTGGGCAGGGACACTGTGACTGGGCTGCAGCTTGGGGCTGACTCAGCAAGGAGACTGGAGCAGGAGAGAAAGCTTCACTGCAGGTGGAACATAGAGTAGGTGAGTTTGGATCTCTGTAAGTGCTGTAACTGCATAAGGACCAAAGTAATCATAGAATCATAGAATGGTTTGGGTTGGAAGGGACCTTAAAGATCAGCAAGTAATGTCACAGTTAATGTCCCAGATTAGCAACCAAGAGGAGTGGCTCCTCCTTACTTTCAGTCTTGTAGTGCTGCAGTTCTGCTTTGGTGGTCCAGGTGCCTGCTGCATGTCTTCTCTCACTTAGCAAAAGTAGGAATCAAGCTTGTAGCTGCAGTGGGAATCACAGGAGAACCTGTGAGGCAATGTCAAGGGCCTGTAGAGAAATGTCTTTTATGTGCATCACTAATGTGTGTGAGTGAGGGCTATGGAACAGTCAAAGATGTGATAGAGCAGTGACTGCTGTGAGCAAATGTGTCCTAAGAAGCAGCACATAAAGCTGTGGTTAAGGATTCAGTTACAGCAGCCATGGGTGTTCTAATGAGTTGTGCTACTGAGATTAATCTGGTATTTCCTGCCTTTTTCATCAGACCTTTTCAAGTTTGTTTGAGTTGCTGTGTATGTATGGTCACATCACTGATGTACAGGCATGTACCATGGCATCACTGTGTGTGTACTGAACGGATGTAAATTGGAAGGGGGTAAATTTAGACTTGACATAAGAAAGAAATTCTTTACAGTGAGGGTGGTGAAACACTGGAACAGGTTGCCCAGAGAGGTTGTGGATGCCCCCTCTCTGGAGGTGTTCAAGACCAGGCTGGACATGGCACTGAGCAGCCTGATGTAGTGGGAGGTGTCCCTGCCTATGGCAGGGGGGTTGGGACTTGATGATCTTTAAAGTCCCTTCCAACTCAAACTATTCTATGATTCTGTGATTAACATTTTCTGTGCAAAAATGGAAGAATATTCAAAGACTCAATCTCCAGAGAACAGCACAGAATTTTTATGTGAAATTTTTACTCTTGTGATAGTTTAAATACCTTGGAAGACACATCTGGCTCAAGATGTTGTTAATCTGAAAATAGTTGGAGGCTGGGAAAACCTCCACATGACTCACTGCATCAGGCTGGATACAGAACTGGGTATAAAGCTCTGACCCGGGACATCCTTTCTGATATCACTGTAACTTAGTAGCACATAAAGACAAATTCACTGAAATAATATTGAATTTTTAATACCAGCACTACTGATACCTTAAAAATGGAAAACACCCCAATAAAATAATTATTTAGGCTTGTCACAGCAAAGTGGAGCATCTTACATTTCATTTTCAGGACTCCAATAAGAAAATAACATTTTCATTTGATTGCAGTTTTGAAAAAGATAAAAGGGGGAAGATTTGAGAGAGCATTCAAATATGGAATATTTGAAATATGGAATATGGAAATAGCAACTTGTGAAGACAGGGCTGCAATTCTCAGGTTGCCCTACTGGTATTGCTGGTTCTGGTTTGCCGTGGAGGAATATTGGACTAATTTTGGCTTCTGGAGTGAGTAGTTCAGATATAGACTCTTTGCAGATGTGGAATTTCTTTGAATGTTTGACACTTTAGTAATTTAAAAATAGTTGAACTCAAGGTGTGTTTGTTTTGTGTTTTTTTTTTCTTTTTTTTTTGGAAATGTTCATTGAAAAAATTGCTGCTGGACTAAGTCTTTACGTGCTGCACTTCAGCCCCAAGCAGATTTTTATGGCAGAGTAATAAACCCCTGGAAATGGGGTTTTATAATGGAAAATACAACTTAACCTTAAGTAGAACAGCACCTTATGATAACACATATTTGGAACCTACAAAATCCCTTGCTCCCGAGGGTGATGTTATAATGAAAAGGAGCATAATAACAGTTTAATTCATCATAAATACATAACATATTTTATGATGATTTGGTTGTGTTGAAAAATGTCAAGTTATAGATTTTAATAAAGCAACCTACTGGTAAACTTATTGCAGTCGGGTTTCTTTGACTAGGGTTTCATCAGAGCAAAGCATAAATGACTTAGTTTTAGAAGCCAGTTAATAAAAAATAGATTTCCTTTCCTTTTGACTTGTTTATGAAGCTAAAAAATGACGAGGCAGGTCACTGGTGTGTGGCAGAGCTCATTTCCACAGGTCTTCAACTGGCAAAGAGTAAAATATTATGGTTAAGCTGAATAATCCATGTTGCTTTGTGAACCTCTAGTGCAATACAACACATATATAAACCCCAGAAAATCTCATAGAATCATGGGGTTGGAAGAGACCATCAAAGGCCATCTAGTCCAACCTCCTAGCAGTGACCAGGCTGCTCAGATCCTCATCAAGCCTGGCCTTGAAGGTCTCCAGGGATGGGACCTCTACCACCTCTCTGAGCAACCTGGTCCATTGTCTCACCATCCTCATGGGGAAGACCTTACNCTCTCCAGCCTGTCCAGGTCCCTCTGAATGACATCCTCTCCCTCTGGTGTGTCGACCACACCACTCAGATTGGTGTCATCCCCAAACTTACACTCAGCATCACTGCCTGTATCATGGATGAACAAGTTAAACAGCACTGGTCCCAGCACAGATCCCTGAGGGACAGCACTTGTCACTCCTCTCCACCTGGACATAGAGCCATTGACAGCTACCCTCTGGATGCAACCATCCATCAGTTTCTTATCCAACAAACAATCCACCCATCTCTCCAACTTAGAGAGAAGGATGTTGTAGGAGACTGAGTCAAAGTCTTTACAGAACTCAGATAGATGATATTGTGTGTCTTTCCATGTCCACTGATGCAGTCTCTCCATTGTATAAAGCCACTAGGCTGCTCAGGCATGACTTGGTGAAGCCATGCTGGCTGTCTCAACTCACCTCCCTGTCCTCCATGTGCCACAGCGTAGCTTCTAGGAGAATTTGTTCCATGATCTTCCCAGGAGCAGAGGAGAGACTGACTGGTCAGCAGTTCCCAGCATTCTCCTTTCTACCCTTTTTAAAAATGGGCATCGTGTTTGCCTTCTTTCAGTCACCAGGGACTTCACCTGACTGCCATGACTTCTGGAGAGTAGCTTAACAGCTACACCAGGCAATTAATCTCTTGTAAAACAGGAGAAGCAGGTAAATGTGAGCTGTGCTGCCTAATGGGCGTGTTGGTAGCCATGAGTGCCTCATAAACATGGTCAGCTCAGTCTCACTTTCTCAGTTTGCAGCAGTATCTGGTGAGAGCTGTGTTTCTTCGCCATATTCTTGCCAAAAGTGAAGTAGTATCAAGTAGTGTTGCAAATCACAGCAGAATTCATAGACAGTAGACAGTTTCAAGACCCAGTGATCACCCTAACATTCATGTTACCTTCTTAATAAAATGAGGATATTGAAATTTCAGCTTTATTTATCCTCCTGTCTTCTGCAATTTATCAGCTAGAAGTTGAGAAGCCAAAATTGTTCTGTTTCACTGTTGTGTTTCACTGTTAGATTGGTGTTATCTAAAGTATGATCACTCAAAGAGCAAAAAAAAGGTGTTATTTGACTTAATTTTTTGTTTGGAAACTCATAGGATTGTTGTAATTGAACCCTGGAGGACTTTTGTATCAAGCAGGTGTTGTACACTGACATTATATACTGATAATAGTAGGAATAATTAAAAAAATTCTTTTTATGTGAAGTTACAGTGCTTGTAGGTGAGACTTCTATTTCTCTGCCAAGCCCTTAAATCTTGGGGAAAAGTTATTTGAAATGACTTGAATTAGAACTCCTGTTGAACATCTAGAGAACCAGAAATAAATGGTATTTTGTGTTCCTTTCCAACCTCTTTAGAGCCCTTTTCTGTGAAACCAGGAATCTCTCCAAGAGATTTTTAAAAGGCCATTGCTAGAAAATGTGAGGGTAAAATGATTTTTATTAGAATATGAATTGGGTTGATGACTAGTAATAGAGGATGTACTTGATGTTGTAGTACAGATCTATAACCAAATGAATGATTATTTAGACATTACCAGAACGTCACATCTTTATAAAATATTCTTTTAGTGTGTGTCTGTAAATGATTTTGATCCCCATTCCTCTGTAATAATGAAATGAAAATTACAGTAGATAAAAATAATGTGGAGTCAGAATGTTTCCAATTAGACTTTATGGCCTATGTCTGAATATGTTTGGCCTATGGGCTTTCATAGTGGTTTTGGGCTTATTTTGGTTGGATTTTTTTTTTTTTTTTAGTAAGGTAGTCACTTCTTTTCTCCCTTGACTCCTACAAATATTGATTTTATTTTAAATCTCACAAACAGAGACACAGAGAATTTGCTAAGAAAACTGAGTGATTAGATAAAAGCTAGATTTTATTTTTTAAATTGCTGGAAGACTCTCTGAGTGTGCCATAAACCCCACATCTGTTTCTTGAATCAGATTGTGACCAGTTAAGGTATCACAAATGACTTGCTGAGCAATATTACCATTAATATATCTTTTCAGTTGTGATGGGTGACAGTGTAAAAAGTGATCTTCCAGAAAACTCTGCACACTAAAATTGCAGACCTGAATTTTAACCTGGCCTGGCAAAAATCACAGCAGTTTGAAAAATGCTAATGATGATGTTGTAACATTGCTTGGTGGTTTTTCTTTGCCTAATACTGAAGTTTTAAAATTTAATTGGGGAAATAAGTTGAGATTCTTCAGTTCAAAGCTAAGACTCATAAGAAATAAAACTGCTTATCCTTGTCCTGATGCTCAACTTTGTGGTACAAAAATTCACTGTTATTGTAAAAAAATTTGTTATCTTTTGATCAGTAGCACCTTCTCTTCATCAAGTAGAGCATTAGAAATGACCTGAAGCTGCATTCAGGGTGTTTCCAGCACTTGCATAGGAATATTAATTATCTCCTGTAAATTGTGTACACTCATTTTGCATGTCAGCATGTTTTGATACTCAGGATTCAAGTAAATTTTGACCCAAAGGAGAGTTTTAACTCCAGTAGTTGGACTGTGCTGTGCCTTGGATGTCCCCTTAGCAGTCTACCAGCCTACAGGGAAACTGGGGAGGGACAGTTTGCCAGGGCATGGAGTGATAGGACAAGGAGCAAAGGTTTTAAACTAGAGCAGAGCAGATTTAGATTAGACTTGAAGAGGTATTTCTTCACCATGAGGAAGGTTTCCCAGAGAGGTGGTGGAGGCTTCATCCCTGGAGACATCCAGCCCCAGACTTGATGAGGCTCTGAGCAACCTGATCTAGTCCAGGATGTCCCTGCTTAGTTTGGAGGTTTAGGACTAGATAACCTTGAAAGGTCCTTTCCAACTCAACACATTCTATGATTCTGCAAGGTCCAGGCTTGCAGTTCCAGCCACTAACTTTGACTTTCTCCTTCTGTTTTCTTCTACTTCCTCATTGTATCTGCTGTCGAGTTGTGAAGATGAAGTCTCACTTTTGTGATCAACAGCTTTCTGTATCAACTTATTACACTTTCAGATGGAGTTTATTAGACTTTTTCATTGTGTTTCTCATATTTAGAAAGCCTTGTATTCACCTGCAGAACTGTGTGCTGCCTACAAAATCTTAGCACTGGTTAGTTTGTTGACTGTGAATTGGGGTTTATTACAGTTGATGTCCCCAGTGCTCCCAGTATCCCTCTCCCTGACCCCCACCATGTCCCCTCCTCCCAGCACCTCCCAGTATGTCCCAGTATCCCCCAGTATCCCCAACACCCACCTCAACCTTGGGGTATCACCACATCCCAGTATCCCCCTCCCTGGCCCCCCACCATGTCCTCTCCTCCCAGCACCTCCCAGTGTGTCCCAATATCCTCCCAGTATGTCCCAGTATCCCCAACACCCACCTCAGCCTTGGGGTCCCATCACATCCCAGTGTCCCCAGTGCTCCCAGTGTCCCTCTCCCTGGCCCCCCACCATGTCCTCTCCTCCCAGCACCTCCCAGTGTGTCCCAGTATCCTCCCAGTATGTCCCAGTATCCTCCCAATATCCCCAACACCCACCTCAACCTTGGGGTCCCACCACATCCCAGTGTCCCCCTTCCTGATCCGCCACCATGTCCTCCCCCCTCCCAGTATGCCCCAGTATCTCCCAGTATCCCCCCACCTTCTCCACCAGGGCTGAGCCAGTGGTCTTGTTGATGTGCTCCACAGCCTTTAGGACACCTAAAATTATTTGCCTATAATTTCTTTCCTGCCAATATACTTCAAACTTTCTTACTTTATAAATAAGGTGTCCAAAGTGTATTTCTTTTTACTGTTTTGTTTCTTGTATTTTTCTTGTTCAAATCTTAATGGGAGTGTTGGTCAGTGGTTAGGATCTATGATTATCTATGGTAATATCCAAAAGATTTATATTTGGTTTGTGCTTCCTGGTTCACATCTACATAAATGTAATTATTTTGTACTTTGATTTGTATATTTCTGATAATAGCTTGAAAGCTGAGGCATTCTTATTTAGCTTTTAAATAATGACTGGAAATGAAGAGAATGTTGTGTGACCCCCTAATTTCTTTGATGCAGTATCATGAAATAAATTGAAATGTGTTCTTTATACCTGGATTAAACCATATGGAATAGCTGTTCTCTGTCCTTACTTCACTTCTACTTTGAGAGAAAATACTAGAATAGAAGGGTTTGGTTGTTTTTTCCCCCCCTACTTTAGTTCCCTGATAATTTCCTTAACAAATCAGTGCTTTTTATCCAGAGTTGGCTTTGATGGGTCTGCTATCATGTATAAAAACTGTTGGTTTTTTTTTTTCCATATCTAATATATTTTTCTCCTATTTGTTGACTTTTAATAGATCAGATCAAAACTCTGGATAGCAGATTTTTGGAAATATTTTCTGTATTTTGTGAAAATCTCTTGGAAGCAATCAAAATATTGTACAAGGCTGGAACTTTACCTAGTTGTTAATTGGCAGGTTAAACTTTTATGAGTTTCTGGTACCCTGGTGATACATGACTATTAAAAATTGCAGGTGGTTCAGGGCAAGGGGGAGGTGAGTTCCTGTGTTAGTAATATATCATAAAACTATATATTTCATGTGCCTGTTGTGAAAGTGGAGACTTTAATACTTTTTTCACAATATAAGCTGATTAAAGAATCTTTATGGATCTCATTAAGTAAAGTTTGTTCTGTGAGCATTGAAAAATGAAATGCTTATGGATAAGAACAGCAAAAATAATTAGCCTCTGTTGTGCCTCCTTTAGTTTAACAAAAGCAGCAGGGTATCAAATGTGCTTATTTGTTCTGAGCTTAAGTGTATCCTTTTGTGCAAAATTCTCTCATTGTTGTGTCTGTTTTCCATAATTCTGGTGTGATCAAGCATAAGAGGTGTAAGGATGGGATTGCTGCATGCTCCAGCTGCAATTAAATACCACAGTGTATTTGATACAGTCACAAACCCATGGAATCACTGAGTTTGGAAAAGACCTCCAGAGGCTGTACACTCACCTCCCTGCTCAAAGCAGGGTTAGGTACTGCAGGTTCTCCTGGACCAAGTCCAATCAGCTTTTGAAGTTGTCCAGAAATAAGCATTCCTCAACCTCCATGGGCAGGTGTTTGACCACCCCCACAGTGAAAAAAGGCTTTTCTTATGTTAAATGGAGCTTTCTGGACTTCATTTTGTATCTGTTTTTGTCCTTTCACCTTTTATCCTCTTGTCCTTTTGCCAGTTACTGCTGAGAAGTCTACATCTCCATTTTTACAACACCTTCCCCAGTCAGATATTTGTACACATTAAGATTTACCTGAACCATCTTTTCTCCAGTTTGAGCAGTCCTAGCTCTCACAGCTTCTCATATGAGAGGCTCCAGTTGCTTTGTTGTCTTGTGTAGACCTTTGCTGGACTTGTCCATTTCTCTCCAGTATTGATGAGCTTCACCACCAGAAGTGGATGCAGGCTGCCAGAAGTGTCCAGTGTAGAGCAGGGCAAAAATATCATCTTGTCCAATTTGCTCAGCTCCTTCAATATTCCTGTTGAAGATCTGCATCCTAGCAGGTCTTATTTGACATATTTGACAATATTTGACATTTCTCTAACCTGATCCTCCTGTATGAATGGTCAGTCTTCAGTGCTCCTGTCTGACAGTCTTGCTGACAAATCCTACCAGTGAAGGCAGAGGTGAAGAAGGCATTGAGTACCTCAGCCTTTTCCTTGGCTCTCTCATGTCCTTTGACATCAATGTTTGAATTTTGTCAGGAGCTCCTTCTTCATCCATTAAAGCCTCCTCATACCTTGCCGTGGCCTCCTGCCCCTCAGCTACATTGTTTCTGACCACAGAGGAGTTGATCTTTGGAGAACATCGAGCTCTCTTGGACCTCTTTTCTCTTCAGAACCATGTCCCCTGGTATTCTTGATACCAGGAGCATCACATGGAGGCTTGTTTGGAATAATTCACAAAACCCAGAATGTTCTTTGTAGTATTGGCCAGACTTCAGTAGAAAGGTAGGCAGTTACTGACAAAGACAGAAAGTGGAGGTTGGATTTTAAGCACATTCTTATTCTGTAGAGTTTGTCTACAGACTAAGGATGTTTCTGCTTGTGAAGATGATGCACAGGGAAGTGAAACATGGCAGTCAGCTTTGACACTCAAAGCAATGTAATGTGGTCAGAGCTGTGCTGAGTCCTGCTCATCTAACTTGATCAGTTTCTGAAAAACAGGGCAAGTTTCCCTAAATTTTTTCACTGAGATGTTTTGACCTTCTTGATGTCCCTTCGAGGCTCTTTTTGTGTAGTATTATCCCATGTTGTCTGAGATGGCTGAAAGAAAAGCAGTCTAGAGAAGTACATGAAATGTTTGATTTTTGTCTCCTTGTATAGGAGACTTCCAGTGTTTCCTACAGCTGTGTAAAGATTTGAATGCATATTTATCTGTTGTGAGATTTGTATATGTATTTCTTTGATCTTTTTCTAATGACATTGAAATAAGCACTCAAAAAATGGAAACTTGAAATCCTGGTTGTTACTTGTACACATCACTCTGCCTTTAATTTCTATTAATTTATTAACATTTCTGATCACTCTACAGACAGTCTCACTGCAAGTTTCTTGCTGGGAATACTTTTCATGTCACTCAGCAGCTATGAAATTCAATCTGTTCCTTCTTGTCTGTACTGACATTCTAATGATAAATATTGGAAACAACTAGGCCAGAACCTAGAATGTGAAGGATGGTCTTCAAGAATGAAATAAAAATATTTTGGTAGAACTATGAAGATATTTTTTATTATGGAAAAGATCTCAAATTTTCTCTCCTTTTAAAACGTTACTGAAATAATAACAAGGACTTTAGGTCTCTTATATTTAACCCTTATATAATGTTAACCCTTATATTTAAAAAAATATTGATAAAGCATCACTTTGTCTCTCATACAATTCAAATGTAAGATTAAAATCTTACTTGTGTTATCCTCATGTTGCCCAATAATTTTTAATGGTCATACAACAAAAGTCAGAAGATTGTTTGAAACATAACTGTAAGCTGTTGCTTTACTTTAAAAAAGTTGAGTTCTCATGCATCAGCACAAGGAATTTATACAAAACATATCTACATATTATTTCTCACTTTGTGATCATAGTAGAACTTCTGAAAAGAAAGTGCAAGGAATGCAATTTACAAAAACACATAGATTTAAGGTAGAAAACCAATATCTCATTACAGAATAATATGTTTGTAAATATACGGAATTATCATTAAAAAAAAAAAAGGAATATTTGCAGAGATGGCCCCCAGTGGTGCGTGTTTCTTTATGAAAAGAGAAGTTTCAGCATATTCTTTTTCCCTCAGTAAGAAATTTTATACTTTCTCTGGCATGGAAATAAGAACAACTCCCAAAGAAGCATGAATGAGTTCCAGAAATTTCAAAGCATGCCACCAACGAAGCCCTGGCTTTCAGGCACAGAAAGAATAAGATGGCTATTCAAAAACTGCACACTCCTCAGCTATATTTAATGCTAGAAAACAGAGTACCACTTTTACATTTATTCCATGGGGCCTCATTCCAGAAAGCACTTCCATGAATAGAACTCCCAGGCACTGCTTATGTACATAAAGGTGCTTATGGGCAAGAGACTTTCCAAGAATCATACTTGTTATCTCTGGATTTGAAGAGTTTCAAAAGCCAGCAAATGCACCTGAAGCCTGCATAGCTTAATTAAATAATTACCAATGCATTTCTTATTGTTGCACAAGAACTTTCACGTATTAAATTAATATTTTACTTTAAATATTTAAGTAAGTCTCAAGTAAGAATGTGTTACCTTTGTTACTTGGATGAATTTCACCAGTATTCATTTAAAAGATCTGTGGGGGTTTTTTTATTCCTTTATAACAAGATATTTCCTATAAGATGCAGTATCTACTAAAAGAATCATATATTCCATGTATGCTCACTTTCAACTTTTCTGCTGAAATTATAAGGTCTATAAAAAAAACACTGAGAATATCAGACGTGGCTGGTGTTGCAATGGGAGTTAAACAGATAAGATCTTCTAAATGGTTCTGTTTGGGCAGTAAAATTGATTCCTTGAATGATAAATGGCATTTTTGGATGTTGTTCTTTCAGTAATAGTTTTTAGCTTGTTGTCCTTCAGTTTCCCTGCAGCAGCAGAATTATAATTTTAACAATGTAAAATCAGTCCTTCATGACAAGAATGCTCTTAGGCGAGTGCAATGACATCTGCACATTAGCAGCAATGAACACCAAGCAAATTTGTAATGAAGGAGAATTTTATGTGCTGCCACACATCAGTGATCCTGGCTTGTTTCCCTCATTTGTTTTGCTGTTTAGATCTTCAGCATCGAGTCCTGAAGTTCTTGTTTTCTCATGCCCTGCAGAAACGCCTGTTGTTGTTTCACATCTCAATGCTGTAAATTGAAGTGGGCTGTGAACCAAGATCTCAGTTCCTTTGTCGAGTTGTTCATAATGAACAATGCTGTTTCTACTTGCTGGACTTTAATACTGGGGCACCAGGGGAAAACTAACAGTCTTCATCAGGGTTTTCTGTCTCCTGTTCCGACTGGCAGCACGTGAGAATTGTGCATCTGATGCACCATCAGTTGTGCATCTCACTTGTACATCTGGCCATACACCCAAGGAATATGCATAAGACTCAACATAAGAAAGGAATTCTTTACAGTGAGGGTGGTGAAACACTGGAACAGGTTGCCCAGAGAGGTTGTGGATGCCCCCTCTCTGGAGGTGTTTAAGGCCAGGCTGGACAAGGCACTGAGCAGCCTGATGTAGTGGGAGGTGTCCCTGCCTATGGCAGGGGGGTTGGAACTCGATGATCTTTAAGGTCCCTTCCAACCCAAACTATTCTATGATTCTATGATTTTTGCTGAGACCTTATTGTATTATATTACCTGGAGTATTGTGTCCAGTTCAGAAGTCCTCAGCATAAGAAGGACATTGAGCTGTTGGAGCAGGTCCAGAGGNGGAAGGACTTTTTAATAAGATATCTGAGGGGAGGACCAGAAACAATGGATGTAAATTGGAAGGGGGTACATTCAGGCTTGATATAAGAAAGAAATTCTTTCCAGTGAGGGTGGTGAAACACTGGAACAGGTTGCCCAGAGAGGTTGTGGATGCCCCCTCTCTGGAGGTGTTTAAGGCCAGGCTGGACAAGGCACTGAGCAGCCTGATGTAGTGGGAGGTGTCCCTGCCTGTGGCAGGGGGGTTGGAACTTGATGATCTTTAAGGTCCCTTCCAACCCAAACTATTCTATGATTCTATACACACACTGCCTACTCTTCCATCCTCTGCTTAAGTATTGGGAATAGGAGGTTGTGATTCTCCTTTCTTTTGACAAAAGCTAGAATAGATAAACACATAATGTCACAGCTGTTGTTCAGCTCGTGTCACAAAGTAGGCTCAGTCTGAGTGAGCTGAACATGGTCATTTGCAACATCTTCAACACTGCCCAGTTTTGTTTTGAATATGATTAGAAAGCAGAACATGCTTGGCCAGTGATAGCTTTGTCTCCCAAGTCAGAAGAATGGGTTGAATGTGGCATTAAGATGCACAGAGCACAGTTCATCTCACTTTACTTTATCTATCTAAACATTGAGCATCTGCTCCAGGATAGTCTTCCGTGCTAATCCTCACCACTCAATTGAAATTAGTGGTCTGGATCCCTCTAATGGTGCCCACCCTGTTATTTTTCTGCTAGCTGGTCAGCTTCATGGTCACCCTTTTAAATTACAAAGTTTGTGTGTAATTCCCTGGTAGTATCATTATAATTTTGCTATGGTATGCTTCCATCCCCTTCATTTTTTGACAGTACAAGAGATACTCAGGTACTGCCTCTGGAGATTAATGTTCTAATTTTATTCAATTCCTTAATAATTGGCAATTCTGTAGTGAAAATAAAGAAATTCTATGTATTCAATTTAGCAGAGCTAGATCCTTAAAGGTTTTTCAAGAAGAATGGGTTGAATAGAGGAACTCTGCAACATAGGTGTGTTTGTTAGGGAGTACTTTGAATGGAAGAACATTTTGCAAGGACATGGCTGTGACAGAGATCTTATTCCTGTGTCTTGAGAGACTCAAGATTTTTCCAATAAACTCATGTGTGACATTCCAATTTGTATTTTTAGAAAACAGCCCTTCAAATTGCTGCCTGTATTTTTTACCTCTGGGCAGTTCTGCATTATATTAAATGCTAGAACTAATGTTGGATAAAGCTATTGACATTCTGACAGTACTGGAAGAGGCGAGCTCTTATGAAATTTAATATCCTCACCAAGGAAGAGGAAAAATAATCACACAGGTTTCAGCAGATAGATAGATGTATACACTGTTTTATTTTTCTACATGGAGCCCAACAGTCCTAACTGTCATTAATCATTTCAGAATCTCTCCATTGCTATTTTTAGGACCGTAAAAATTTCAGTATTACAACATGATCTGTTCTAGAAAGAGGTCAAATAAATGGTCTGTAGTGGAGATTTGCTGCTAGAAATTCGTCGGTATAAAGTCAAAAGTAACTTTATAGCACAAGACTACTGGGTGGGTGTATGGTAATTTACTAAATTACAAGAGATTTAAGCTGCTGGAACATTTTTATTAATACTCCTGTTTGTTTTTACAATCCACTTACCTCAGAACACAGCAGTTTATTCAAAACAGGCATCTCAGATTTCATTTCTAAAAATATTTTGATATTTTTTATGAACGTTTAAAACCCAGAGGCTTTGTGTGCTTAAAACAAAGCCTAGATATTTTATGGCTTTCTCACTTTTTTGTCAGCTATTATAAGACTGCAGGTATTGAATGGAGGCAGCTCTGATTAGGAGCTGAGGCACTTACTGCTTCTTCCTCTGTGGGAAATGTTCTTTGCAGGATGAAATCCAAGGTGTGAGGAGCTCAACTGATGCCTCTCATCTGCATGCAGATGTGTACATTGCTTATGAAGTGAGCGTAATCCAGAGATAACCATAGAATCATAGAATAGTTTGGGTTGGAAGGGACCTTAAAGATCATCGAGTTCCACCCCCCCCGCCCTAGGCAGGGACCCCC
>VZTY01027164.1:35096-72045 GCA_013400935.1 Turnix velox | reverse complement strand
GAGGTTGCCCAGAGAGGTTGTGGATGGCCCCTCTCTGGAGGTGTTCAAGACCAGGCTGGACAGGGCTCGGAGCAGCCTGGTCTAGTGGGAGGTGTCCCTGCCTATGGCAGGGGGGTTGGAACTCGGTGATCTTTGAGGTCCCTTCCAACACAAACTATTCTATGGTTCTATGATTCTATTCTATCTTCTGCTTAGCTCAACAGAGTAAGATGAGGTTAAAGTATGGAATAATGCTACCAAGTTTTCTGATATAGTTGGCTTTGATTTGTTATTTCTTAATTTCATTCTGCTGCTCCTCACTCTGCTTATTTGTTATTCACCATTTGCAGATATCAGCAGTTAACATTTAACAAAGTCTTGCAGCATTTATTTCTCCACAAAACCAGACTGGAAAGCAGTCATCTATTTGCAATTGACATTACTTCTGCTGCCATCCCCTGTGTTTCCTCCATGTTGAAGATAATATGTTGGCAAATGTTTTCCAGATCTTCATACAATGCAATGGAGCAGGTCAACCATATATTTGCAGAATAGTTGTTCCTATTTCCCATGAACTCTTTCATACATGAGCATTGTCCTTGTCTGCTGCTGCAAATACCAATCAAATATATGACTTTTTACAACTCAAAACTACTTAGTAGATTACATAGAAATAATAGTATGATCTAGAATAAAGAAATTAGAATAATAAGATCATGAACCTAAGGCATTCAAGGCCCAGAATAATGAGGCCCTGAGTAACCTGATCTAGGTGAAGATCTCCCAACTAACAGCAGGGAAGTTAAACTAGATGACTTTTGCAGGTCCCTTCCAAATCTATGATTCTATGATAATGTGAAAATTGGGGGGGGGTAAAAAAGATTTTGTAAATAGGAGCAGCACCTCATAAATCTAATACTATTTGGAAGGATCTTAAGAGCCATGTGGATGAGTAAACTGTGGCTGATCCAGTCCACTGAATTTCCAAACATTTTCAACACTTCTTTTGAAAAAAGTCCATTGAAGAAGGAGTTTAAAAGTAAGGAACCAAAACTGGAAGTAAACTCTTAATTCTCAAAAGAGCAAGAGATAAGCAGTTGAACTGCACACAAAAAAGATGAGTCTGGTGGTGTCTATAATTATGTGCCTCACTTATCTCTTTAAAAAGAAACATCCCCATTCTCTCCAAACCAAAAAATGATGCTTAGATTTTGGGTATTTAGGTACAACTGATCTATAAAGAATTATTTTTATCAGTTAAGACAATGTATGTTCTCATACTTTGGCAAGGGGTTTGTTGAAGTTCTGAATTAAAATATATTTTTAGCAGTATGCATATCTATACATCCAGTGTATGTGAAGTCTGAGAAATTACACTTATTTGATGTGTTTTACAATATCACTAAATGTTTTAGCTCTTATGACAGTATTCATTTTTTACAAAGCTGAATCAAAGCCCTGAAATTCAGTTTTGTTTTACTGATAAAATTCTGGGTTCTGATTTGTCTTCATAATATAAATTATTTAATAGTTTATAGAATCAGCATTCCCCAGCAGCAGGTTGGAATAGTACTCTAAACTTAATGGGTACAGTGGATCAGTTTGAGTGAGTGGGTTCACTGCAGGAGGAAAAAAAAAATAGGATTCAATTGTGGGTGCCACTGGGGTCACTGGTAGCAATTTAACCACGTGGAGTATTTAGAAAGAGACAGATGTGTACTTTGAAATCTGTTTGACCTGAGAGAGAGGTTTGGAATTCTCACTGAAAGTCATTGGAGTAGTGAGTTACAGATCTCTGGGAGGTGAGTCTTTTTGCAAGAGCTGAGGCCTAAGCTTTCATCTGCATTTATTTTCAGGTTTCCTGAGAACATTGCAAGTTCCTCATTCAGCAGAAAGATACTTTTATTTGCAGAAGGAAAATAAGGCAAAACAGAAAAAGACCAAACAGCACCTCAAAGGTTGAAGGACATGTCCTTCTATCCTGAACACATGTATTGTAGTGCCATTCATTCCATTCAGGAGAATTATGTCAGATGAGAGGGCCTGGACAGTAAATTGCAAAATCAGCAGTGAGTTATTAGTCAGTAGCTTGAACACCTGCTGGAGATGGAGTTGTTCTGAAATACTGCAGGAGGAATATCATCAGGTATCTTATTTTGGTTTAAATTACAATTTGACAATTAAATATCCTTATCACTTTATTCTTAAAGTGTTACTGTATTTTGGATCTGAATTTTAGCTTTTTCTCTGTCAGTTGAAAGCAGGAGACATAAATTCTATAAATTTTTTTCTTGTTTATTTCTTACTTTGCCGTAAATTGTTCAGTGGGGTTTTTTTTCGGAGGTGTTGATGTATGCCATGTAAGTATGATGTGGTCATTGTATTTCTGCTATTCTTACTAAACTGTTTCCTTAAGTTTTTCTTGTTTGAGAGCTTCTTGGAAGTAAAACTTTTTCAGGCCTCTGAGGGCAAGAATGCAATGTAAAAATACCAGTTGGTTTTCTTTTTACCTGGTTTCATGTATTGGGTTCAGCTGAAGGAGTGTTGCAGAAAGATGGTTTTAAATAGTTTTAAATGGTTCTCTGTGCTTTCCCTAATTATTTTCTTGTCATGCCCTTGTGGCCAGGAGCAGTCTGTGACTTAGTGCAATGCTCCTTTGGTTTTCTTTTTACATGTGTTTTCTGCTTCACCCAAACATCCACAGGAATTTTAGCATTACTTAAGGACTTCTATTCACAATTTGATTCTAAAGGAATTGCATGAAGAAATACAGGAAAGCTTCATGCCTTCCAAACATAATTAGAAAGTTTGAGGTTTCAGTTCTTGATTAGTTGCAAAATACTGTTTCTTTCTTGACACACCACCTCAGAGGAGATTGTCTCACAAGGCTTCTACGAATTTTGAATCATCATTTCATAAGGGGTGTTCCTTTTAAGGACTCACAGCTCAATAATTTCCTTAGTCAGAGATAGCTGTGTATTAACCTTGCTTGCTTCAGTTGTCACTGTGGACTTACTCAATACCTATTCTCCTGAGCTGTTACCATTTTCACATTTAAATTTAACGAATCATAGAATAGTTTGGGTTGGAAGGCACCTTAAAGATCATCGAGTTCCAACCCCCCTGCCATAGGCAGGGACACCTCCAGCAGGATTTCTTGGTGTTTATTAGAAAAATAACTGTAACATAAATGCCTGAATGATACTCTAACTTCTTCAGTTAGTTCTTTCTCATGAGGTACCTGATGAGCTGCTAAAACTAAGCATGAAGCAACACTAGTAACAGTAGGGAGTGTTCTGCCAGTGAATTTACCGGCCGCCAGCATGCAAGCTGCTCTTTGAAAGAGTTTAGGGATATTTTGAGTAACACCAGTCTCTCCTGCTTTCTTCAAGTAGCATAACAGAACAGCCACTTCTTACAAATCAAGTAGCACCGTTGAGGGTTTCTTTTCTCCGTGCAAAGAGTAACGCTGTAACCTAGTCTGAAGAACAATGAAAAGCACGGTGGGAATCTGAGTTTTTGCGCTGGGACTCTCTAACTCCATCGCCCTTTGTGTTGCTGCCAGAGGTGCGTACGCTCCGCCCCCGCAGCACCTCCCGGGGAACCCGCCGTGTTGGAGGTACCGGCCGTTCCGAAGACTTGGACGGCGCTTGCCGGGACGATCCCCGCTGGAAGCCGGCCTGAGAGCCGTGGTGCGATGCCTCTGCCCGCGGCGGACCCTTCCTCCCCCACCCGTATGCTCCCGGGGCTCCTTACATGGGCATGGCCGCTGCTTAGCCCCGGGCCCGGGCGGGGTGGCCCCACTGGAGCCAGGGCCGTGGCCGAGCCGGGGGCGGCGCGGCCCTGGGGCTTCAGGCAGACAAAGAACAGCCCCAGCAACCAAATAAGGAAGCTGGAGCTGGAGGATTTCAGAATAGGAGCAGAGGGGGGAGGAGGGAGAGGTGGCTGGGGAACTGGGAAAGCAGCCTGGATGCAGGAGGCGGCTTTCGATATAAAAACTAAAGTGGTAAATACCGGGGATCAAGACTCACGAACTTGTCGTTATCCTTCCTGAGGGGGTCCTATAGAAAGGCAGGAGAAGGACTTTTTAATATGATATCGGATGGGAGGACTAGAAACAATGGATGTAAATTGGAAGGGGGTAGATTTAGACTTAAGAAAGAAATTCTTTACAGTGAGGGTGGTGAAACCCAATCCAAACTATAATTCTAGGATTCTATGAAACACTGGAACAGGTTGCCCAGAGAGGTTGTGGATGCCCCCTCTCTGGAGGTGTTCAAGACCAGGCTGGACAAGGCACTGAGCAGCCTGATGTAGTGGGAGGTGTCCCTGCCTATGGCAGGGGGGTTGGAACTCGATGATCTTTAAGGTCCCTTCCAACCCAAACCATTCTATGATTCTACATAAGCACCCCAAGGGTCTGAAGTGTCTTTGCAGTTGAGAACAGTAGTAGAGAAAGAGAGAAAAGGAAGAAAATTAATACTGGAAAAAAACGTCCTGACAGTTCTGATAGTCTAACATTCCATAACAAAATGACTTGCTGGAAACATACTCCATGATGTCAGAAATGCAAGTAAGCTGCTGTTTTAAACATAGGTATGGAGTTTGTAACCTGCAATCCAAATGCTGAGAGTTTTGGGGCACTTGAAGGGGTTTTCTTCGACTTGCATAGACTGAATTTAAAATGTCTTATTCCTGGTGGGAAATGTCACAGAACACCATTCACCTTCTCACTTCAGCTTTACTGAGAGCAGGAAGAATTAACACAACAGAAACATTCAGTAGATGAGGGAGCAGCTGTGATCTCTGCTGACTGTGTGAAAGCTACAACAGAGAAAATGAAATAGCTGCGTGCACAAACTTCAGCAGGAACATTTAACCATACTGTCCTGGTTTCAAAACATTAGCAACAGAATGTCTCCTAAATTCACAGCCTTTATAGCAAACAATTACATGCACTATGAGCTTGATATCCTGATGAAAGGAAATAAGTTATGCCTTGATCTTGAAATTGTGACCAGATCAGCTCATAAACAGCTACTGAAAAACATTTAAATATTCCACAGAAGCTTGGCTTGGAAGAAACAGCTTCTCTGTCTTTCCTGACAGGGCTCCCAATTCCNCCTTTTAACAATTTCAGCATCTGAACTTGAGGTAGGCCTGCCATGGATCCATAGTAGTGCTTGCAAGTGTGTTTGCAATATTGGAGCTAAAGAACATTGACAGTTTCACTATCAAGCAGAGAAGAAGCCATAGATAACGATAGTAATAAAACCATTGGCTCTTGAACCTGATACACTGATTGAGAGGAATGTTACAGGTGTTTTTGTAATTTTCTTCATTAATAAAAACTAGAGAACTGAGAAAAATAATAGAATGAGGAAGAGTAAAGATGCTTCAAGAGTTGTGAAACAAATACAGGGTAGAACCAGCTGCACAGCCTGGGAGAGAAAAGAAATTGGACAAAAAAAACTTAAAAAACATCTCTCTTATGTGTTGCTAGTGAAACGAGCAGCTTAACACAGCTTGAAATTCTTTTCCATCTGAGGAGTGAATATTTTTTTGGGTTATATTTTGTTATGTTTTAATGTAACTATGTCCAGAGCTCATATGCTTTGCTATGTCAGAAGTTGTGCAGGCCAGGAAATTCTTATGGATTACTCACTGTCAGAACAGACTAAGAATGTAGGTACCAAACTATCTTGGTATGTTAAGGAAGCCATTGGAATACTTCCTCTACATGCTTGTTGTTCAGCCATCACTGTTCCAATTCCTTGTTACAAAGTGCCTACACAATAGACCCACATTTGTATTTCATGCTATCCTAGAGTTTACACAGTAAGCTTAATATAGTTTAAACTATTTTGTACTCTGGAGACCCTTGCTTTCTTATGAAAATGTCTCAGCAATGAAGCTTCTATTTTTTTTTTCTCTGTAATTAGAAATTTGGGAATAAGTCCTCCTTTTATCTTATTTTAGTTGAATCACATTTTAAGAGATGAGAGACTTTGCAGTATGATTTGCTTTCAAGTGGTGACCCTAGGTAGGGTTCCCTCTCTGTAAAGCACGTGACTTTGATGGTTTGTAGTGGTAGAATTGGAAGTGATGGAAAATGTTTGCTCAGATTATCTTTCTTGTAACAAACATGTGATCCGTTATTTTTCATAACTGCTGAGAAAAACAGACACCACAGACAACTTGGTGCTCTTATTTCAGATACTGTGAGTTTCACCAACAGGAAATAAAATCAAACAAAGCAATTTACAGTTACAACCTCAGTATCTGCCAGCACCAGCTGAGTTAGGTTGTATGGGATGCATGCAGTAGGGGATTTAAGAGAGTTTGAAATAATGCTAAATGCTTTGGACTGGTATCTGTTTAGCAATTGCCATTTCATAGGTGTAATTAGGCCCTTTTGGTTTTAGGAAAATCTAACTCTGCATTCTGGCTTTCTAAAGAAATCTCCAACTCTCACACGTTCCAAGAAAGTCCTATCTTAGTAATCTATGATCAGAGCTTTTTTAATGCTGCCAAATACAGTATGGGAGGGAACGTAATTTTGTAGAGACTTTTTTTGTTTTAAATAAAAAAATTCAAATCCCCAATGGCTGGTATGTCAAAGCTTCTTTTGCATCACTAATATGGGTGGGATGCATTTTCTTTGTGTAAGAAAAATGAAACTGCTGAATTGGGCTCCATAAATCATTGAATTCAGTCAACTGCTTATGAATCAGTTTGAAGCTTGTAAACTCTTTCAGTTTCCTCTTCCAGTCCTTCAGTGTCTGTGTTACTGCCATTTCTATCTGAGCTTTACAATGCTGGTTGTGTGTTTTGCTGTTGTTGTTGTTGTTTTCTGTTTGGAAAAACATCCTGGTTTGATTTGAAGAATTTGAGAAATCTGGTCCTAGACTAGCATGATCATAATTGCATGTTCCAGTGTAACTTTCAATGTCTTTGTTATTCACCAGCTATGTGTAAATTGGTTTCCCTCATTTTAGTTTGCAGGTATTGCTGTTAGTATAGTTGGAAACTCCATTAACTGGAAACAAATGTTCCTGGAGCTGGAATGATAGACAAAGTTGTTTACAAGGAAGAATCACAGATCATATTAAGTTTTAAGATAAACATATGTCTTTGTTTCTTTTCTTTTTGGATCTTTATCTCACTTTGTGCCTCATATTTAGTTTCCAGTAAGCTGAGCTTCATTTTCACTTTCCATGCCCAGTTATGCTCCTGGTGTCACAGTGAAGCAAGTGTCTTGAACTAAGCTGATGTGCACAAGCTGTCTTTTTGCTTTCATCTTCCATCCCCATGAAGTGAACATGATCATACATACAAACACATGAAATTCTTCTCCAAAATTCCTGGAACACATGTGCAAAATATGTGCAATAGAAGAGCTGTGGCAGAAGAAAATGTCAGAGAACTCAGTTGTCTTTACTGCAATATTAACTCACTGTTATAATAAAATACCAAGGAGAAGGTGAAGTAAATACTTGTGAAGTCCAGATACCAATGGCTTTTCCTACTGTACATACATCCATTCTCTGGTGTATGTTACATTACCTGCAGCTATTACTAGTTGAACTGTGTTCTGCTTCCAGCGTACTGGCCAAACAGAGGCTTGATTTGGGACTGTCTATTTAACATCTTCATAGGAGACATGGACAGTGGGATCAAGTGCACCCTCAGCAAATTTGCAGATGACACCAAGCTGTGTGGTGCAGTTGATACACCTGAAGGAAGGGATGGCATCCAGAGGGACCTTGACAGGCTTGAGAGGTGGCCCCAGACCAACCTCATGAAGTTCAACAAGGCCAAGTGCAAGGTCCTGCACCTGGGTGGAAGCAATCCCAAGCACAGACACAGGCTGGGTGGAGAGTGGCTTGAGTGCAGCTCTGTAGAGAAAGACTTGGGGGTGTCAGTTGATGACAAACTCAACATGAGCCAGCAGTGTGCACTCGCAGCCAAGAAGGCACCAACCAAATCCTGGGTTGCATCAAGAGGAGTGTGACCAGCAGGTCAAGAGAGGTGATTTTACCCCTCTACTCAGCACTGGTGAGACCCCACCTGGAGTTATTGTGTCCAGTTCTGGAGCCCTCAACACAGGAAGGACATTGAGCTGTTGGAGAGGGTCCAGAGAAGGGCCATGAAGATGATCAAAGGGTTGGAGCAACTGCCCTATGAGGACAGGCTGAAGGAGTTGGGGTTGTTCAGCCTGGAGAAGAGAAGGCTCAGAGGGGACCTCAGAGTAACTTCTCAGTACCTGAGGGGGTCCTACAGAAAGGCAGGGGAAGGAATTTTTAACACAATATCTGATGGGAGGACTAGAAACAATGGATATAAATTGGAGGGGGATAGACTTAGACTAGACATAAGAAAGAAATTCTTTACAGTGAGGGTGGTGAAATACTGGAACAGGTTGCCCAGGGAGGTTGTGGATGCCCCATCTCTGGAGGTGTTCAAGACCAGGCTGGACAAGGCACTGAGCAGCCTGGTCTAGTGGGAGGTGTCCCTGCCTATGGCAGGGGGGTTGGAACTCGATCTTTAAGGTCCCTTCCAACCCAAACTATTCTATGATTAGTGATGAGTGATACTCTTTTTATCTTGATGCTATCTTTAACAATTTGTGTATGAGCTACCATCCTTCTTCCCCATAGTCATGTACCAGAATTGGAAGTGGAGTGCTAGTGGAGTGCCAGTTTTCTCACTGCTGGGATCTGGCATGTCACTCTGTTGTAACAAGGGGAAGATGTTTTATTTCCCCCTCCCTTTTTCCTAGTTGGCTGCAATTCTTTGCTCTTCCTATTACATTCTGGAGTGATTGAGTCTTCTGGAGTGAGTTCTGAGGGCCGGATGGTGAAAAAGGATGAAGGGAATCGAGTAAGTGCCATTTTGGTCTATACCACCCACCACAGAATGAAGTGTCTCAGGTACAGGTTTTGGAGGGGGTTCCTTCCACTTGGAGGAAAATAGTTGGATGGTGTTCTTGCATAGGCCAAACAGATTACAGGCAGCCACTGATTGTGAAAAAGAGGAACACTCTTTCAGCTGCTCTATCATCTCTTAACTGTTGTCTGGGTTATTTAACAGCTGTGAGATAAAAGGCAGAATATTCATATACTTCTTTTTACTTTCCATGGTGTGGACTATTCAAGTGATGCCACTGATCAGTTACCTCTGTGGCCTAGGTATGGACTTGAGAATGGAGTTTTTAGAGATGGATCTTTTGAGATTGTCCATCCTGTTTTAAGCAAGTGTTTTTTTACATGTTACATGTGATTAGTTGTATTCGGTGATCTGTAAGAAGGTCCTGGATCCAGACCTAGTGAATTCTAATAGGAAGGGTATGAACCAATAAGAGAAATCTGTTCTGCAATCTTCATCTTGTGGAAAAAAGAAATAAAATGAAGCATTTAGCCTCCAAATTATGTCTGGAGTAGAAAATAGTCGATAGATTTGCAGTGAGTGTTTGGTACTCTGGGTGGTTTTGCATAATGCTATCCTTTGTCAAGTGAAGAAGATACTGGAGTTTCATTATAAAACAGATGACTGAAGTGTGTAACAGAGTGATACATTTTTTTCTGAAAAAAGTTTCAAACTCGGTTTAATCTGAAAACTCAGGGACACTGTCATGTGTGCACACATCTGCACAGTGGCGTTATACAAAAAGGAACAGAAAAGTATCAAGAAGCTTAAAAGAATAATTTGAGACATCCCTTCTATGCTACAACACACAGCCAGCCCACCTGCAGACAAAAATGTCATGGAAGCCACGGAAACTTTTCCTGGTGGCACGTTTGTACAGCTGTATGAAGAAGCCCAAGTCATCTCGCCTCTGCTCTCCGGGCAGCTGCTGTCTCTGCTGTAGTAGAAATTTCTCCAGCTTTTCTACTGCCTGGGGATGCTGAGGTCCTGGAGGGGAGAAAGTGAACTTCCAGCATGGGCCTCGAGCCTTTTTTGGCAAGAAAAGGAGAGCAAAACCTCCCGGTTTCTGCATCTCCCAGAACAGACTAAGACTTAGTCTGCGACAGGAGGGGAAGACGATTCCGATGGCGATTCGCTGGGGAAGCCCCCATTTCCCTGCAGTTCCCAGCAGCCCGGTAACTCCTCTTAAGCAGGCAAATGGGAGCCCCGTCTGGCCGCGGGACTCTTAACGTGAAGCCTGTGGAGGGGGCCGCGCCGGCTCTGGCTGGCGGGCGGACTGAGTCACGGCGCTGCCTGCGCCGCCCGGCGCTATATAGGGCCCGGTACCTGCGGGAGCTGAGCTCCCGCCCCGCTGCCCCTCCAAAACTGGAGCTAGGGTACGCGATAACGGCCCACGTAAGCCTTGCCGAGGTAAGGTGGCGAGATGCTTTTCTGAGTTGGTGCGGGACGCGTTTTCTGTGGGTGAGGCGAAGTGAAAGCGCGGCAGAAGCGGTGATGGAGAGAGAAAGTGAGGGCTCAGGGCGAATGAAGCCGTTGGTGTGATCAAGTCGGGTGGAGCGCGTTTCTTTCGAGTATTTCCTCTTCGCTCGGTTGTTTCTTGCCCTTTTTATTGTGCACATCGTCTGTGGGTGCGTTGGAGTTTGGCTGATAACAATTTCTTTGCCGACCTTGGCCGTTTGTTTGGTGTTTCCTTAGACAGAAAGGATGCTGTTGTGGCGGCAGCGGCTGTGTGGATCTCCGTAACTCGAGACTTGCTAAATTAGTTATTCGTTTGTTAATAAATGCGACTGAGTAGTAAAATGGGAGTGCTTTTGCAGCCCTCTTTATAGGAGACTTTTGTAGGAGCCTGATGATAGCCCTGGATGAAGAGAGAGATGGTAACAAACAGGAGACATAGTAAGTTTTACAAAAATTACTATGGCTTCTTACAAAAATTAAACAAAAGTCAAGCAAAACACTGGGTTAAGGGGAGGGATTTGTCCCGTGGAATTCATTACTTTGTAAGGAAATCGTATTTGATGACTTAGCAGTGATGTGCTCTTGTAGCTGACTTTTGTGTTCAATGTTTATCCTCGAGCATTCAAAGGAATTTGGCGTTACTTAGTAACTTTGAAACTTGTAACAGTAACGGCTTTGGAGATTTTTTTTTTTTTTTTTCCTCTTTTCCAAGTCTGTAGCAGGCGTTTGTTTAAATTTTAGTAGCAAAGAGAAGAGAAAAAAAAGTGGAAGTTTCCTGGCAGCAGACACATAACTAGAAGGAAGGCTGGGAAAAGTAAGACTGGCCTTCCTTATAATGATGTGTTTACAGAAACTTGGAAAGCAGAGATATGCATTGGCTATCAAGGAGAAACCAGCATCTGCTGCTGGAACATTTTTGTCAGCCTTATATTAAGGAATATGGCACTGCAGAGCACACATCTAAAAATAGGAGTGAACACATTTGATATTTCATTAGGCTTTGAGGTCAAGGAACTGTTTTTCCACAAAATCCTGTGGCTGTGTTAAACTGAAAACTTGATTCCTGGGACTAAACCTTCTATTTCTGAAATTAACTCTGTGAGATGTATTACATATTGTATGGAAAGTTTTATGTCCACTCACAAGTCCATGCACTGAAATACACGGAATTTCTGGTGTGGGAAAAGTCAGGATGATGTTCTTAAGGAAGCCAAACAGTTTCTAGGCTTCCAGAGATGGTCTGTGATTCACAATGCATACCAGACATAGAAGGATTAAGATATAGGACTGATAACAAGAGGATGGAAAAACATTTAAAATATTAAATGGTTCTCAGCCTGTGTTCGTTCATTGCATCCAAACCAGTTCACTATATAAAAGGGGACAAAAACTTTTGAGAACAGGAGTCAGAGAGAGATTCTGGTGCATCCTGCTCTTGAATGGGGAAGGAAACCTGAAAGAGCTGACTGTGAAATAACATTCCAGTACTAAATTTCCTGGCCAAGAGAAGAAATTCTGGGGGAAGAGAGAGGGTCAAAGGGATGGAAGTGCGAATGAAAGAAGTTGGGAAGACTGAGTAGGAAATATACAGATGTTCTTACAATTATAAACTCATAGGAACATGCAAGTAGGATTTTGTTGGAATTAGGAGTGTCTCATTTAGATAAAGGTATTTCTCTTATCTTTGAGAAAGTAGAAACCTTATAATCACAAAGTCAGAATTTACCAAGTACCATACACTGCATCCTGACACAGAAGTTTTCCCAAAATTGGAGTTGTGGATGTGTGGTTAGCTAGTGATAGGTACATATCACATAGTTTTTCTTGTAGCTTTATGAAAGCCAAGAAAGTATTTTATCTTTTTTTCAGTGAAAAACTGTTCAGAAAATATTAATTGTGGTTTAAGTACCAATAATCAGCCTGACATATCAAGATTCTATTTAAAAGCATTGCTGTAAATTACACGGTTTTATATTCTCATACATAATGAAGTCCTAGAAAATTCTCTACATTCTTCAAATTTTTCTACAGTTTTTTTTTTGTAAGAGCATATATATGTGTTTGGTGCCAAGCTCATCTCACTGGACATGCATGTACCTATTATTATGGGCCCATTATGTTGCTGTTTTCTCTTTGCAGAGACTGTGATGATTGCAACACACAGAACTTAGCAGTGTTATTCTACAGTAATTATTTGGTTTGTATGATTACAATTATTGTAAAGTAGTTACTGACATCTAAGGTTCCAGGAAGCAGAAAGCTAGTCACTATCCTCTGCTATGGACTGGTGAATATTTTTTGGCTAATAGGACAGTTGTGGAGAGCATGATAATCTAACCTCTCCACAAACAGGAGTGAGACTGCAGTTTTGTCATCTGCTCTGTGGTCTGTATGACTGCAACAACCATATCTAATGGCTGTGTTAGCTATGTTAAAACACCATGCCTCCATTTCTTTAAGGACACAGTGGTAAACCCGATGAGTAATGTTCAGCTGTTGAGTTCTGGCCATTGGAAGATGAAGGGATTGGCCTGGCTGAGAGTGGGCTGTGAGATGCTGGTCAGCCAATGGAGAATTCTTTCTGTCTCTCCTGCAGAGAATTTTCTATTACTCTGCTTCCAAATGATCCATGAGAAACTCAGCTTATTTTAATTTTCTTGGTTCTTAGATGGTCAAAATAAACTGATCTGACTTGTAAAATCATGTATTTGATGGGTAACTATTGTGTTCCTCAAACAGCAAATTAATTTCTCAACCAAATCTGGTTAAAGAAGCTGCTTTGGTTTTTTGTTTTTTCACTCATGCCACCATTAATGTAGATAAGTTGCATGACAGAAGAGTAGGGGATCAATCAGTGTGATATAATGTATGTATGTTTTCTCTGTGTGCAGGGCATCATTTCCTGTTGATCATGAATGGTGGTAGGCACCAAACCACTACAGACATGAAGATAAAGTGCTTTGGTTTAAAAAAATAGAGTTTCTAAGATGAAAATAGATAAGGGAAGTGTACAAGGTGCAGTGAGGAGAAGCTGTCTGAAAGATGAAGATAAGCATATGTGCGATTAAAATTACCTATTTTTAATATGAAAGGTTTTATTTTATTGACTTATGTCTTTCCATTTGCTGTTTACTCTCCAAGAAAAGATTCTTGCAATATTAGGGGTTCTACAGAACCTTTACCTGAGAAGAACTGGTGGCTCTAAGGTTTTGTTTTCCCAATAAAAACTTCAGGATTATATAAAGCAGACCAATTAACTGTTAGTCCCATGTCTTCTTGAGACGATAATCATTGGCTATAAACTTTCTATTCTGGGAAAATTCCTTATGGAATTTTGTATTCATGACTCACCTTCCATACTGGAAATATTTCCATTTTCTTAACAGATAGTACTTAATTTACCATCAAAATACTAAAGTCCTTTTTTGAAGTCAAGCTCCCACTTGATAATAACAATACTGAACAATGATTTCATAGTGATAGTACATCCATTTGGAAGAATAAGGAAGAACTCATACAGAGTAACTACTAACAAAGTTACAGTATGCCCAGAAGTCTAGTTTTAAGCTCTTATCCCACAGAAGTGCAAGAGGAGAGTCTTTTGTGACCATAAGTGTCAGAACTTCCTGGAGCTTTGCAGATGATTTAACATTTCAGTACTCATGCAATTAAAAAAAATATCCTTACCCTCATAATTTTCATAGAAGAGAATCAATAATTAAGGCAGTTCTTGTTCACTCTGTGAATTACATTTTCTGGATTGGTATACAAACTGAAAACACAGAAAATATTTTCCTCTGCATTGCTGTCTTGACACTTAACATGGTCTTTCTCCCACCTGCTTGAGACATTCTAATCCTTGCCAAGACAGGAAGTTTGCATTTCCTTTATTGAAGCAGAAAGTGATTGCAATTGGTGTATTGTTCTGTGGTGCTCCCCAGCACTTTCCTTTTTCACAAAGGGTAGGAGTTTAAGATAATAGCATTTGGGTTTATATAAATAAATACAATTTATTGTTGGGCCATTCTCTGCCTGGATGCACCTGCATGAGACCAGCCAAGAAACAATTGAATCTGCTTTCCCTGTTTTACATAGTGTGTGTATCTCTAGGGATGATTAGAGTATGAAATCTCGAATTAATTTAGTGTCTTAAACCATCTTTTGGTAGCAGTTATTTGGAATTCAGTCCAGTCCTTCTCAAGATTTTCTTCTGAAACTGGACAATTTTTTTCCTTCATGTCATTAAAAATGTTTTTTGAAATTCCTCCTTCAGACAATGTTCTATATTGCATATGCTGGTCTGGTCTAAAACACAGGAGAAGAAAAATCAATTCTTCTAATTGTTTTTGAGGAAACCAATCTTATCTTACAGTTCACCATAGAATATTTCAAACAAAAAGTGTCAATGTGAGCTTGAGTTCATACTTGTGACTCAAAAAGGTGGAAGTGTTGTGTCTGTGTCAGAAGCTGTTATACTGAATTGCTAAAGCATTCAAGTTTTGGTAAAAGTTTATTAGACCAGACCAAAATGACAAATGAGATATGTGCCATCTTAAGTGAAAGCTTTCTAAAGGAAGACCATTACTTTCAGACATGAATTGTCAGCCAGGAGAAATGTACAAGAAAAGATTTTTTTTGGTTTTCATTGGCAACATGGTTACATTTTTTGGGGTTTTTCCAGGCAAAAAAAAAATGGAAAAATAGATTAACACACAAAAATCTGTTTTAGTGTTTTAGTGATCACCCAACTCACCACATCATATACACATATTCCTGTCTTGTGTGCTGCTGTACCCATTAAGACAACAGAGTACCTGAAGTGTGCATGTAAATAATTAGGAACCATAAGCTATTAGTTTAGTTTACTGCATCAGTATTTAACTTTTATGATCTCAGGCAGGGTTGTTTTAATCTTTGCATTTGCAAGAAACTTACTGAACTTTGCTTTAAAAGCATTGAATTTAGATGGAGATCCAGTCAGCTGGATTTAATTTTTAAATTGCAATTTAAAAGGAATTCTTCTATGATGAGGAACCCACTTCAAGAACTGCATGCGGGAAGTATCTGGTGGGATGCAGAAACAACAGGAGGATTCCAGGAGTTTGTCCCTGGCATCTAATAAATGGAAAAAAGATACAGAAATACAGAAATGTTTTTCTTTTTCTTTTTTTTTTTTGTGTGTGTATTTACTTTTTCTACTACACAATCATTTAAAATGTATGATCCTGTTTTCCAACCACAATGAATGCAGAAATCTGGTTTAAATCAAGAGTTGCCCATGCTACAGTAACTTTTCAAAGGAGAGCCAACCTGCTGGTTTTAGGATGAGCTTCAAACCTGAGCTTCTCCCCACCCATTTTTGCACCTTATTCAGAACTTGGAAGGCATCTCCTTAAAATAAAAAGGATGATTGCCATTTTATTTTCTGGATTTTGACATCTTTTTAAATTTTAACTCCAGGGCTGAATTCATTCCTCTGAACAGGGTGTAGGAATGCTCGTAAGATCATAATCATCTAGTTTGGAAGGTAGCTTTTGGATCATTCAGTCCAACCATCTGCCTAATTCTGACAGGCCTCATACCTGCACAGGGACTTGAACCCTTGACCCTCAGATTGGGATGCTCTCCCAACTGAGCTACGCACT
This sequence comes from Turnix velox, assembly GCA_013400935.1. Lineage (NCBI taxonomy): Eukaryota > Metazoa > Chordata > Aves > Charadriiformes > Turnicidae > Turnix > Turnix velox. The sequence goes on along the minus strand of VZTY01027164.1, from coordinate 56,035 downwards.
GGAAAGAAATTGTTTCTTTCAGTTCTGTTTCAAACACCATTTTGTGTGTACATATAGATGCATTTTTCTGATTTCAAAGGATAGTGCAGAATTTTTTTGTGAGGAGATAATGCAAGTCTGTTTCTGGGTCCATATAGATCTAATGGTGTGTGTATATTTATGTGTGTGTGTGTTGGTCCATGCAGAGTGCAAGTAAAAAGCTGTATCTGACTCATGGGAATGATTTGTTTAAAGCAGCTGTTAAAGTCTAAAACAATTTTAATAGCTGGCCTTGGCTCGTGGAGCAGATTCACCAAGGCAACACAAAGTTTTGTGCAAATGAGTCTTCTTGCACAGAAACCCAGTGGTGCTATATTTCTTCCAGCCCACCTCACTGTACTTTGGCTCTGAAATATGAAGCCTTTCTTTTCAGTGTCTGATGTTTTCAGGAGGGCACTTGGATTTATGGTTGTATTTTGTGGTGACCAAAGATCTAGTTAATTTTTTTTAGTACAAGTGGTGCTTTTAAAACCCCAGAGAGATGGCTGTAATATTTTGTGGATGGGGTATTTTCATGCAGTCTGTATTTTTTGTGTGATCTGTGTTTCCTGACAGAACTTTTAGGGAATTAAATGAAAGAATAAATTACTTCAAATTGCATTACTGATAGTGAGGGTCTTACAAGATGATGCCATTTAGTTCTGTGTAATTCCAAGGTTCCGTGACTAGAATTATATAAAAATCTAGAAGGATTATCAATGTTCATACTGACAGAGGTGTTAGTGTGTAGCTACAAATGACTTTCAGACAGTTTCATTAAAATAGAAAATATCTGTAGAAAATATCTCAGAAATATCTGTCAGTACTGCTCTACTCACAAGCACCAGACTGTATCTTGCTCCATAAACTACAGATTCTTTTCCAAGAGTAGCTAGAGACTTGTCCATGTCAGACTAGGAAATGTAAAAATTCTATTGTTTTTCCTGTTTCTGAAGCTACATGATAACTTTCATACATACCTGATAATTCTTATGCATCTTGCCTCAATATTCTCACCGAATCACATATTTATTCTTTCAGGTATAACATTTCTAGCCTTTGTATCTTTTAAGGCAGTAAATAGTTTGCCATACTGCTTAACTGTGTTACAAAGTGTTGGTTTCCTATAAACCTTCATAGTTTTTCTATCTTTATAAAAATAAATAGATCTGTACATAACATAAAGAAAGAGACACTTTGTTTCTGCAGACATAAAAAATCCAATTTATAGAGTGAGACTATAGAAGTTCAAACTATATTGGAAATATATTATATTGTCTTATGGGTCTCTGGGATGTTATCTGTGGATTCCATTCTTCTGTCTTTAGCAGCTTTTGGAGTTTCTGCTAGAGGTTTAGAGGTTCTGAAACATTTAACATTTTCTTAAGTTGTTCTTCAGGAATTTCTAGAAAATTATCACTTCCGTTTTCTTCTATGTATCAAAATATATTTCAAACATCTTTCATTTAAAAAAAAAAAAAAAGAAGGTTGAAAAATGCTTAGATCAATTCTATTTCAGTAACATTTGTGCTCATAGTTTCCAGGGAAAGTGTCTTCTCTGTGTACATGCAACTGAATTAGATGAATGTTGTACATATGGAATGCCTGTTAACATAAAGCCAAAATAATATGTCAACATTTTCCCAGAATAAAAACAAACTATTAGCTGCCAACTCTGAGGTTAGTGATATGGCCGTCTCTGCTCCTCAGAATACAGCATCTTTAAGTGTTTCTGAGATTTTAGAAATAAAAATCACACAACTGATTCTGAAACTCTAGGTACCTGTGTCCTCAATCCCTTCAAAATTGGTTGGTCATGTTAATGAGTAGATATGAAGAGCTTGTTAATGTGAATAGTGGCAGTTATCTGAATCATGAAATACAAGATAAAAACTAGCAGACGTCTCAGAAATCAGGATCTCTGCCATGTTTCCCACCATTTCTACAACTTCCATCAGCAACCAGCTGCAAGGAACACAATACAGCATCCTACAGCCCTGGATGAAGCATACTGCATGTAGCCTTGATGTCAAAGGCATTTCTTGTGGTGTGTGAAGTGTAAGGTTGGAACCATTCCCATTACAGTGGAGCTCAGTGCTGACCACATGCATCACCCAAGATCAAGGACTGGGTTTCAACTCTGAGATATCTTTTGAAGAAGGCAGCACTGCTTTCTGAAGCTTAAGCCATCATTTTAAAGGAGCAGGGATTTTTGATTGCCTTTCTAAGCTTCAGTGTATCCAGCTGGTCTGTGATACCTCAGTGGAAGTTTTCTTATCACAAACAGTCATAGGAATTCCACAGGTTAGAATCATAGAATAGTTTGGTTGGAAGGGACCTTAAAGATCATCGAGTTCCAACCCCTGTTTGTTACAGACTGCAGCAATAAATCAGAGCATTAACACGTGAGCACAAATGTCATAATTGTGAATTAGTTTCAGGTTCTTTTGCCATGCATGTTTTGAGATGAGGCAAACCATTCCTGCACTTCTTACAAGGATCTGATTATGATCTATGGGCATGGTTTTTTGTGTGGTGAAATGCGTGGTTCAGAAAAAGTACTGATATTTTTTTTTACACTAGATTTAGTGTATTGTTTTACTAAAAGGCAATGAAGTACTTCTGGTTTCATCTTCTACCATCTGCTCCCTCTGGAAACCACCAGGCAAGGCTATTTCATCCCTACTTGGAACACTCTTTGCAGTCTGTTTTGTAGTACTTCTCTAATTTTGTGGAGTTAACAATCCTTTTGGGTACAGACCTTTGAGTTTTTTTGGCACTGGATTGTGCCAAAAAAAGAGAGGAGTGACATAGGGACAGTTAATTATAAAGAATTACAATAGAGCTTCATTGGCTACTGAGGCTAAATGTCACTTTGCAACTGAAACAGTGTTCACTTTTTGTCCTTTTTTGGATTAAGAAGATGGATGTTTGTTCTTTAAGCATTAATGTCTACGAATGCAAAAGACAGGCCCTGTTTACTGAGTGAATTCTTGTACGAGTGCTAAATGAGAGGAACTGTTTGCAATGCTAATATTTGGAGTAACATGCTCATTGATAAAAAGCAGAGCAGAATAGAACTGGAATGCATTTAAGCAGGAAACTGATCTGTAGTAGATGAAAGTGGAGGGGAGTTGAGTGAATGTATGTGAACTTAAAAAGCTCTGCCTTGCCTAATATTTTTCCTAAGTCACCTTGCTTTTTCCAAAAGGTTGGATAAGTCTGCCAGAATTTCCAGTACTTGCAAAGTTGGCTAAGCAGAGTAATAGGGGATTAAATAGCTTGAGTGAATCAGTGAAACTAGGGTGTTTTGGAGAAATCTATGAAATATCTGAATTGTACCTTTTTAGTTAATGGAAATGTTTAAAAAATGCCAAGGCTTCATATAGAGAGTGACACAAGACAAAAACATCTTGTCTGAGAGATCAAAATTTTCATAAAACCATTATTAGATAATCCTTAATGTGCTTCTGAGTTAGGGAAATTGTCTGTCTGTCATCATTGATGGTCTTTATGATAGAGGAAGAATCACAGAAATCTGCTGTGAAGCTTCCTGATTGTTGGTTGGCTGATTGTTCTCAAATGCTTTCTCTGTTTAATTACCTCACATTCCACAAGGCTTTTGTTATAGGTTGTGTACGACTTCACATGAAATTGAAAAGGTCTGAGAATTACCTGAGAAGGAAGGAAGCTACCATAATACCAATGTGATTCATTTCTTGATTAATAGCCTTTCATTTTGGAAAACTCAGAGTTTGCTGAAACGAGTGACAGGGAGTAATTTAAGCTTTCATATGTATTTCACAGTTGGTGGAGATAACTGCAGGATGTTGAATAAAGGACAGGGAAGAGGTGGCAGAGGGGCTTTTAAGAATATGTAAAACATACAAGAAATATATTTCCTTGATAGATCTGAGCAGCAGTTCAGTCTTTCAGAGTTTTCCTTGGGTGCTATTGGGTGTACATGATCAGGCTGAAACCTAGTTAGTTGATTCTCCTGTAAATGGCTGAGTGGGCCTCTTGTCATCTGTTATCAGGTCTGGCATTCTGCAGTTTCTGTACAATATTGCCCAGGTTGATTTGTTGTGGGGACAAGAGCATGCTTTGATATTACTATGCTTTGGATTTAGTGAAACAGTTTCAGGGCTCCTCTTTCAGAAAATGTTTATGGTTTTACTCTAATAGTATATGTTGTCCAGTGTTTTGAAGAATTGCTTTTTAATGAAGTTCTCAGCAAGTTTGGATTTATTTATTTGGGGTTTTTGTTTTCCTCAGTAAAATTAAAATTGCATTTACTGTTGTTGATTAATTTATACACTGGCCTAAAAACTGAAAGCTAAACAGTCAGAAATGGTAGTGGTGCACATAACTTCCAGGCTATGGCTAGGAATAACACAGTTATAAAAATTGTCTCTAGGAAGTATCAAGTTTAATTAGTAGTATCTCATTAGTTATAAAATTGAGGAATACTGTTGCAGAATAAGTGCATCTGGAGTACCTGGTAGGAATATCTATATAATTCTGCCTATAGACCAGTTCAACTGATTCCCCAGGCTGGAACTTTGGGGTGCAGCCTGTGAAACATGTGGCCAAGTACATCTGCTTATGGCATCTGTACCTCTAGTGCATCTGGAATGTGACACTCATGTTAGCTCTGCTCTGCAGAAAATTAAGCCTTATCTTCAATGGCTGAAGTGACTTATTTTATTCTGAGAATCCATCTCCCCCACACCTCTCTTACTTCTGTTCATATAGAATCAGCAATGCAAGTACAAGTAGTAAACTTGAAAATTTGTGCTTTTCAATGCAAAGAAACTTTGTCAAGAGCAAAGAAAACTTATTTTATTTAGTTTGGCTCGTAGCTTTGAAGTTTGATTGAAGACAGTGTGAGTTCTACCATACCCTTTAATAGGAAGGTTTTTCTGTTTCAGGTTTTTTTTGGATAAACATTCCTTGTGATCTGAATATATAATTAAAACTTGGGAAAGGTTTTACAGTGATAGCAGGAACACTGAATTACCATCCACAAAAAAAATCTCCTACACTTCTATATGTATAAGGACATTTTCCTGACATGAAAATTTCTGTGTTTTCATTGCTTAAATTTGCTAATAAAGGTTGAGATTTTAGACTTTCTGGTAACTTTTTTGGGAAGAGAGTGGAATTTGGCTTGTGTCAGCTCCCAAATGCTATAATGAGATGTTTTCCATTTCTGTTACTACTGAACAGTTCTTAGCTGAAGACCTGGTTGTGAAACCTTTGCTTCTCCAAATATTTCTGTGCCATTCAAATAAGGGTTAATTACTGAAATTCACCTTTAAAATTACCTCTACAGCACAAATATTTGTCTCATTTGTTTGAATTCATACAGAAGTTCCCTGATTTTTCAAAGCTACTTCATATCATTGCTCCCCTTAATTTCAATTCAATGTCTTTGTGCACACAGGCTACTGGTTTGAATTTCATTTATGCAAGTTGGGAAAACTGTTACAGCTCATTTTTTTTCTGTGATAAGACAAAAAGATGGTAGACTCAAAATATATATGCCCAGCTAGCCTGTCACTTCCTCTTGTGGTTACTTTAACTAGTAGGCTAACTTGCATAATAGCAGTACTTACATAGATGAGAGACAGTTGATATTTTTTGCTGTTACAGCTCACTTTAGCAGATGTTTTCTGTTTCCAAAATGACACTGCAATCCAGAACAATAGTTGAAATTTAACAGAGAGTTATAAATTACTTAGTAGGAATCCAATCAGCAAGTTTGGGTGAAATTTTCTTGCAGGTAAGATTTTTATTCATGTTGGAGAAAAATAGCTGCGATGTTATTTAAAATTGTGGTTTCAGTCAAATTTAATTCCTCTGCTTTCCTTCACATTTCTGTAAACTAGGCATTAATTAATGAAACTAATTTTAAATTGATATTTCAGACAATGAGTATTGTCTGATGCTAATAATTCTGCATATAATTTTAGAAGAAGGAAAACCCAACTATTTAGTTAATAGCCAATTCATGGATCAGTAAAAGCATATAAAGATTACACTGATCGAGTGAAGATTGTTACTTATACCTTTGTCATTCAGGGAACCAAGTGGCATATTTTCATTTTTAAGAAGTGAAACAAAGGCCTGTACAGTGTATTGGAGAATGAGTGTTAATGCTGCACAAATACTCTACATCTGAAATCTTTAGATCTTTGCACCAGAGATTGAGGTGCAATGCACTTCAGTTATGAACCAGATAAAAATAATTTCATGGACTGTACCTTGGAAGGGACTTTCTCACTGGCAGTATGAGCTGTGGGATGTCCAGCTCTCAACCCATCTGTTGCAGCTGCAGATCCCTTTGGGTAGCCATTCTCTGAAGTGGTGAGCAAATCCAAGTTTTGAAACCAAAAACAAAACCAAAAAACCCACAGCAAAATGCAATAAAAAACCTGTCATTTCACTCAAATGCTGGGGTTACATTCGACCTTTAATTGAATTGCCCCTTCTACTTTAAGGATCCTAAACTGTCACAACTGAATATGAAAAAGTAGGGCAGGGCATCTGGAAGTATTTGGGGAAATTTTACTGAGATTTGACAGAGAGTCCATGGTATCAGAAGGCCACACAATTCCTAAATGAGAGCATTCACAGTGGTATTCAGTGTACTCCATCTTACATTTATTTACTGCATACCTTACTTGATTAGTGTTTTCTTTCCTGAGAGGCACTGATGTAAACATGGCAACACATATTATAAATTTACAAGGATTGTGTGTTGCACAGCTGCAACTAAAAGCAGTAGGAGCCACTCAGTGAGCTCCTCTCAAAGTTTTTTTGGAAAAAGCAGAGGAGAAAATGACCTACTCTGACATTTTGTACTGTGCTAAATACATTTTTGTGTTAGTGTGTGTGTGACAGTGCCTAAGCAAATTGTTCTCCCAATAAAATTCCATGCCAGCAGACTTGAAGAACGAGTTGGATTATTGCTCTGTGGTTGTGCACTAGAGATACAATAACTGAAATTTATGCTTACATTAATTGCAGCATGAACATAAATTTCTGAGTGCTTTTGTTCTATGTTAATTACCAGACTTTATTATTTGTGCTATATACGCTGAGAAACACAAAGCAATCTCTGAAATAGATGAAAAAAAATTGAGTAGAGAAAAAGCTTTCAAGTCCACTCCATGTTTAATTTATTTTTACTGTCTACAATCAAGGAGTCCTGTTGTTTGTGGTGAGAAGCTCTTCATGTGTATGGGAGGTAGCATCTGGTTCTTAATCAATATCATATAATATTTTATGATAATTATAGTGTCACATTTCAAAGGAGTGTCATAGTAGAGATGAGGGATGGTATCAACAGTACCATTGAATAAAGTGTTTTGGTCACAAAGAGTAAGCAGGAAATAAAACTATGGTAAAAATAAAACTATGGTATTTCTGTCTTACTGGTGGATTAAGTCTTCTGTTTTCAATTTGAAGCTCAATTTGGTTCCTAGAGGAAATCCCAAGTCTAGCTGAAGTAAAGTCATAGGAATCAGAACTTCATCCCTTGTTTTTTACTACAGTTCTGTACATCTCACACGTATCTTTTGTTAGAGATTATGCATCTCTCTTGCTCTGCAGCTGATGAAAACTTAAATGTGGTTTTCATTAGAGGTTCTCTTTTTGATGCTGTACCAGGAGCTTCAGCTCTGTGTTCTAGTCTTCTGCAGCTAAGTACTGACCTTATATGATGATCCCGACTGAAGATCTGTGAACACTTCTGAGTGTTTAAAGCAAGATGTTAAGTTGCAGAGAGGTTTCCTATTAAGGAAAAGTGATGTAATGTCAGTGGAACACTGCCAGCTTCTCTCCACTTATTTATATTAGCTGCATACCAAAGAAAATGCCCCATAAAACATGAGTGCTCCTTGCTATATTTAGCTAAGCTAATTTACTAATACCAGGAGATTATGTTTATATGCAATGGAAATAATTATAAAAATATTTCAGGGCATCTTATTGAAATAAAACAGGTTGAACTTAGAAAAAAATATCAGATTTGCTCCTGGTGTGTAGAAAGAGTCTAGTCTTTGAGCATTTATACTTGCAACATACGTATTTCTGTACTGAAAAGCATTGTTTAACATTTTAATGGAACTATTTTGCCAAATATTTAAAGAACAATAAGTACTAGGAAGTTATTTACATTGATCTGAGTCTTTTTTTGTCTCAGCAATGCAGATAGCCACGCACTTAACTTCTGCATCTAAAGCTAGTCTTGCCATAAACATTTCAATGTAATGTTCTGATTGGAAGTATTTGCATTCATCTTCATATGGAATATGATGCAATATTTTGCTTTTTCAATATTGCTTAAAATTGCTTTGTCATATCTGTTGTTGATTACCTCTTCAGACTTTACTTGAGGACTGTTTTTTAAATGAGTGTGAGCCCTCTTTTTAATGAGTACAATTGTTTTGCCTGGTTTATGTTCAACTCTTTGTTCTACAGCTGATGGTGGTGATAAATAATCACAAGATTTCTTCCTGTCTCAAACAATGTTACTTCATAATGCTGTTAAACAATTTGACCTTTTCCATTAATTTTACTCCTACATGGTGACCCTAGCTGGGTGTGGTAATATTGGAACTCCCTGATACTAGGTCTGCCTAAGTGTATATATATTCCCCATCAAGAGTCATTGAGTATGTTTGTTTGCTGCTGATAAATAAGAGTTGTCATGCAAGATGAATATGGGAAAAAAAAGAGTAGTTCTAAATTAATAAATTATATGTTAAGTCCAGTGTGACTGCAAAAAAATTCATTGAAGTATGAAAACTGCAGTTGACTCATAAGCTACAGGTGGGAGAATTTTGAGTAGTATTATCTTTATCTGCATTACTGAGGATGTTGAAGATTTTGTGTGTTTTCTGCTCAGATCTGAGTTGCTTGCCTTCATTTTGAAGTCTTTGCTTTATTGGGGTGACTTCTAAAAATGCTTCTTTCAGAGGGTCTCCATATGTTCTGACATTTAGCATCTAATTTATGCACTCAGAACTGCACTCTAAAGCTTTCACCACTCATGTAAGTGAAATGCAAAAGAAAAGATAATGAGAACATTTTGCTGTGTATTTCCTCTTGATTAGGAGAATTAGGGCAACACAAATGCAAACTGGAGTGCTGCAAGGCCAGAAGGAAGAAGGGCACGTGATCTTTTAGACTTGTCATAAATCAAATATTATTTTACACATCTGTTTTGAAAATATAAAGCTACTTTATGTATAGAGGATTTCAAAATTACTGTAAGATTCTGTTGCTATTTCCCAGTATGCAGATCTTTTCTCATTCACTCTGAATGATTCATTAGGGAAGTAGATCATGGTGCTAAAAATCATGAGAAAAAATTTTGAGTCAACTGAGGGTCAAAAAACATTTCCTGCAATTATGAAGTCTGTTAATCAAGCTGGGCCTTTTGCCTTGCAGATTCCTCTTAATTTCAAATGTCAGATTTTAAACATAAGACCAATTTAAACAGAACAAAAAAACTTTGGATCGTGAGATTCCATTTCTAGAATTAGACTCCTGAGGACAAAAGTTCTCCTTGGTGCAGAAGATCAGACATAACTAATCTGTGAAGTATTGCCTGGACAGTGTACAACAAGAATTATATGCTATCAATTCTTGCTTAGAAAAGTTTATTTCCCCATTTTTTAAAACTAAGACATGGTGGATTAGTTAGTATTTAAGTAACCTGAATATTGAAGTCTTGAAATGCATTTGGAAAACTGAAGTCTCTGAAGGTTTATAAAATGACCAAGAAATGGACAGCTTCAGACAACATCGCCTTTGGGGCGTGAGAATGTAATTGATGTGGTAAGTCTAAGTGCATGGACTTGTTAGAATCTTGGCATGCAAAAAAATATGACTCTAGGGGAACAAACTTATTTTCTTCCAAACAAAAATGCTGAGCTGCTGCTGCTCCTCAGTCTCTCTGCAAATCTGAGTGCCCACTTTCCCTGATATATGGCACAACTGGTTGGAGAACTTCATTTTCTTCACTTTAATTTGCTCTCTTTGACAAAAGCTACAGTATTTTAAAATGTTCTTTGGTATCTCTAGCTTTCTTACTTTTGTTTAATCATTCCTTTTCCTGCAAAAAATTATTGTCACATTTTGTATGAGTTGTCTGATCAATCAGCTGACCTCAAATAACCCAAATGCATTTGTTACTGTCTAACACTTCAGTACTGTGTTTGAGGTTTCCCCATGAAACAGAAAAAGAATAGAGAGATCCTTCAAATGAAGAATAGGTTTGATGTGCCATTAAATTTTTAGTTCTGACTACAGAGTAGCTTAAGTAAACTCATCCAGAGGCACAAAGCTCTGGTCTGTGGGCTCAAACAGTTAGAATATTCACAGTAGAAATCCATTATAGACAAAAGCATTTTAGGCCAGTGTTTTCAGAAGAGTGAAGCATGGTTTTCTAGAGAAGCTTGCATTAATTAGATGGTAAAATCATGAATTTTGGTATTATATGCCCAAAGCAGCACTTCTAGGACTCAAGAATGGTGAAGAGATGGTGATAGCCCAAGGGAAGAGGTGGGGAGACAGACAAGAGGGCAGCAGTTAAGATATGAAAGTCATTGAGAAGAAAAACTGAAGGCCAACCAGAATTATACCACATTCTGACTGTGGGTGAGAGGAACAGGGGATCCCATGGAATCTCATGGATCGTGGAGAAAGAACAATACAATCCACACTTATGCAGACTGTAGTGCTAACAGTTTTGGTATTGTCAAAATTTCTGTCTTTGAAGTAACCTCCAAGCCTAAAATTATGTTTTTAATATTCTATAGGTTCTTTGTTAAACCATAAGATGATAAGATTTTTCTGTTTCAGCCATTTGTGAAATAAAGGATAGCTTGAAGTCCAAGTTGTTGAAGATGAAGAGAAGGTTTTACAGGTGGAGAGTGTTGAGTTCAGTGTGAAAGATGTTTATTCCTACTTCTAGATCTTGTTAGCACTTACAATAATGGAAACAAAGCATGGGCAATTTTTTTGAATCTCAGTTTACAAGTGATGATTTACCAGAAGCTTTAAATGGAATCTAAGTGCTCTAGTTATATTGAGGCAATAATTTTTATATATTGTACACACTACTACCTATTAATTGTAAAAACTTTTTCAATAAGGACAAAACATAAACTGCTGGTAGTCAAGATAAACTAAATTTACTTTTGCCGTAGGAACAGATAAACCACTTTTTTGTCATCCATTCTGGAAGGTTCATTTTAACATAAATCTAAAGAAATAAATATTGGGAAATATAACTTAGTACCTTCGATTAATTCACTTTTCTTTGTAACTTGCTTTTTACAAACTACCCTGTTGTCAAATTGAATGTAAGAGAGATGTGTTTGTTTTATCCACGAGGCTTTTATAGCAGGGCAGATGGAAGGATTAGAATTGCTCAAATGCTGAAGGTCAGATGTAGGCAATCAAATAGTAGAGCTAAACTACAAGATACATAATAGTAGAATTGCTGTCTAGAATCTGTGCATTTGTCTCTAAATGTAGAGATATTAAAGAATAATCTTTTTTTTTGAGTACATTATACATCGATGTGCTGTGCCCTAAAAAGTATTTCAAGAAATTCTATAAATTAAATTCAGAGATTAATTTTCAATTAATTTGTTTAGCTAGATACATGTTTAACTGCCCAGCCATGTATGATGCAGTTGACACACTGGAGGGAGGGAATGCCATCCAGGAGCTTGGTAGGCTTGAGAAGTGAGCCAGTGCAAATCTCCTGAAGTTAAACAAGCCCAAGGTGTCTTGCACAGGGGTTGGGGCAATCCCAAGCACAAATACGAGGCAGATAGAAAATTGTTTCAGAGCAGCTCTGAGGAGAAGAATCTGGGAGTTTATTACAAGTTAAACATGAGCTGGAAATATGTGCTCTCACACCAGAAGGCAAATCACATCCTGAGCTGCATGTGAAGCGTGGCCAGCAGGCTGAGGGAGGTGATTCTGTCCATCTACTACCCTCTGGTGAGACTCCACCTGGAGAAATGCATGCAGCTCTGGGGCCTCCAACATAAGAAAGACATGGACCTGTTAAGCAGGTCTAGGGGACGGCCACAAAAATTATTAGAGGGCTGGAGCACCTCCTATGAAGACAGACTGAGAGAGTTAAGACTATTCAGCCTGGAGAAGAGAAAGCTCCAGGGAGACCAGTGGCCTTCCAGTACTTAACAGGGACCAACAGGAGAGATGGGTGGAGAATTTTTATGAGACAGTGTGGTGAAAGGCCAAGAGGTAACAGTTTTAAATAGAAGGAAGGTAAATTTAGGTTGGATATTAGAAAGTCTTTGCTGTGCAAGTGATGGAACATTGGAGTATGGTGCCAAGAGAAGTTATGACTGTCCTGTTTCTGGAGGTGGTTCAAAGTCAAGTTTGATCAACCTTTTCTAGTGGTAAGTTTCCTGGCTCATGGCAGGGGGGTTCAAACTAGATGGTCTTTTTTCAACTCTAACCCTTCTGTGGTTCTATGATTTTATGACATAGAGACTTAGACATGATATATAAATCCAGAGTGTCTTGTGGTATACAAACTTATTTTTAAATGCTTTATAGATGCAATGGTTTAGCTAGACACCTCATGGTAGTTTATACATCTATTCTAAATGTATAGCCCACGTTTGCACATAGTGGCTTTGTAGAGTGAAAAAACGTGCTATTAGGGTTTGATATCTGCACTACATGTCAGAGTTACTGAATTTGAGGTTTGATTTTTTTCACCATGGACTAGCTCTTGCCCACTTCTATGGGAAGCCCGTTAGTGGCTGGCATTTGTTCTGTGCATGTCACCTGACAGGAAATCAGTTCGTGTTCTTGAGCAGCTTCTCCAGGCTGTGAACAGGAGAACAAACAAGTGGGGATAGTTGGAGCTTTGCTTCGAAAGCACATTTCTGATCCAAGCTAAAGTACAAATGCAGATGTGTCCTATCCTCTTGGAAGAAGTGCCAATTTCTGTGGTTCCCCGTTTTTGTCCCATCACCTTGTTATTACTATTTTCTTTGGGAAAAACAAAACTTGATACTTCCTCTTGCTTTTCCTGCTTAAGAAGGTTGGTTCCTATTACTCTTTTACTGAGATCTAAGCAAGGCACAGCTTAATTCAGGGAAGAAGTCTTTACTGTATTAATCTCCCATACTCAAGGTTGCTTGATGTATTAATAAATAGTACTAAAGTAATTGTTTGGTGTCATTTACAGTACTTGAAATTATGTGCTGCCAGAGCAAGAAGGTAATTTAAGTTAAACTTCTGTTTTCAGTTGTGTGTAACTTCAGGACATGTTTCTTTTTGTGTTAATAGGGATTGTGATAAGTTTTGGTCAGGCCTGTTTAATCTGTTCAGGAGCAGAATATATTGTGGATATTTGAAAATGTATTTTAACTGCAGTGACATCTGTGCACAGTGGGTAGATTTTACCTTTGTTCAGTAATTCTGTTCATAGATATTGGTTGGGTTTTTTTTGTCACGCAACAGATGATAGGAAAATCAGTAAGAGGTGTAGAATTCAGCCATACCATAAGTCTGCCAGGCCAGTTAGTCCTTGGGATTTCCCTCAGACATGTTCTTTTTAATGACATTTATTTTGCCATTGTAGCTCTGCTTATTTAAAGGTGCTTCAGCAACATTTTCAGTGTCATAATTTTTGTACTCTCTTTTATAGTTTGGGGAACATTTTTAAACTATCAGAAAAAGCAAAAAACAACCAACCAATCCCAAAACTTACACTTGTCAAGTGCATATTTGGCTAGGCAAAAAGTGACAAATGTATTTATTAGTCCAGCAGATTAGTCCAGCAAGATGAATGGAGCTCTACATCTTAAAAGATTGTCCCTGGTACAAAATACGTCACAGAAATATTCATCATAGAATCATAGAATAGTTTGAGTTGGAAGGGACCTCAAAGATCATCGAGTTCCAACCCCCCTGCCATAGGCAGGGACACCTCCCACTACATCAGGCTGCTCAGTGCCCTGTCCAGCCTGGTCTTGAACACCTCCAGAGAGGGGGCATCCACAGCCTCTCTGGGCAACCTGTTCCAGTGTTTCACCACCCTCACTGTACAGAATTTCTTTCTTATGTCTAGTCTAAATCTATCCCCCTCCAATTTATATCCATTGATTCTAGTCCTCCCATCCGATATTATGTAAAAGATTCCTTCCCCTGCCTTTCGGCCTCCATACATACAGCTTAAGAGCGTTACTCTGAGGTCCCCTCTGAGCCTTCTCTTCTCCAGGCTGAACAACCCCAACTCCTTCAGCCTGTCCTCATAGGGCAATTATTCCAACCCTTTGATCATCTTCGTGGCCCTTCTTTGGACCCTCTCCAACAGCTCAATGTCCTTCCCGTGTTGAGGGCTCCATAACTGGACGCAGTACTCCAGGTGGGGTCTCACCAGTGCTGAGTAGAGGGGTAAAATCACAGGCAGGTATCACTAAAATCAGTGCAGGAAAAAAATACAATGTGTTATCAGTCTATGCGAGCAAATAAAATTATGTCTGCTGTTACAGCCAAGCCTACAAAGAGTATTTTTTGGTCTTCTAACTGACTTAGCTGACATAGGCACATCCGCCACACTGTCAAGCAGTTTTGTTTTCTTGATATACTCTGTGGTACTGTTTTGCTGGTGGGTGTTGGCATTTTCATTCTGCTCTGTGAAGACTGCAGCCCACACAGTCTGCTGGGTATGAATAGACAGAGCATTTGCAAAATATTTATGTGCAATGATGCAACATGTGCAAACAGTGAGGATGCTTCAGCTATTTTTTCAAGGACATATAGCAATAAGACGAGGGGCAATGGTTTTGAACTAGAGCAGGGCAGGTTTAGATTAGACATTAGGAAGAGGTTCACCATCAAAAGGGTGGTGAGGCACTAAAACAGGTTGCCCAGAGATGTGGTGGAGTCCCCATGCCTGGAGACATTCAAGACAAGGCTTAATGAAGCTAGTCCCCATGCCATCTAGTACAGGATGTCCCTGCTCACTGCAAGGGAGTTGGTCAAAGTGACCCTTGAAGGTCTCTTCCAACTCTATGATTTTTCTATATTCAGTTTCTTTGCTTCAGAGTGAGTATTTCACTTAACCTGAGCTTTCTCTGTCTGCTGGTCTATTCGGAGAAGTGAAAGCAGCTTGTCCATAACTAAACTCCAAAATGCAGCTGGAGCCAAGCAGCACTGGAACAAGGAAAGGGGTCCTTTGTTCCCTGTTTCAGGAGCTAGAGGACAGCAGCAGGGAAGTAGCAAAAGGCTGTTTTTTCTGCAATTAAAGCATGAAATATCTTCACTGGTGCTTTAAAACAGTTGCCTAAGAAAACATAGGGGAGGAAAAATTCTCCCAGTAGATCTGGATGATAGCAATCCCTAATATGGCAGTAACTTCAGATGCCCTAGGAATTTTGCAGCATCTGTGACTACACAGTTACTCATCCTTTTAAGTATCTCTCTTCACTTTCATAACTTTCATTGAGATTACCAACCTAGATTGCATGACAGGGCTATAATATCCTGCACACAATATAATTGTTTTAGGATTAAATTGATTGAATGAATGTCATAAAACTTATGAGTAATGTTGTAGTGTTTTCCAATACTGTTGAGAACCAAGCTGAAAGATTATTACTATCTTTAATACTTGCTGTTATTTCCTGGTGCTTTTCCGTTCACTACTGACCTACAGGAGTATTTGGTACCATCTTGCTCTATGCTGGGACTTCCTCAGTGTCCACTGCTGACATCATGCTGATTTTGTATGGACTATATTTAGTTACTTTCCTTTTCATTTTGTTATTAATATTTCATTAAAGTAGTTTAGATTCTTCTAAACTCATAAATCTTTCTATCTCTTCATCTCCTCTCTCTATGTGTGAGAGAAAGGAGGGGGAGCATCTGTCACTCTGCAGTTTTGGGACAAATTGGGCTGCAAACCATTACACCATTAGTGAGTATTCTGTGCACTAGTTATGTAACAGCATTGAATTACCAAACCAGTTAGATTTTTAGACTTCCAGACTAATTCTTCTGATCTAGTCCAATCAGGGATATGAAGTTTAGCCTTTTTGCTGAAGCTGTATTGTGTCTTTTTGACATTTGAGAACAATGAATGCACACAAGAGCACAATTTCCTCTCTTTCTCTACTCAAGCTAAATGTGTTATCTCACTGCTGCATGTTTGGAGAAATGTCCCTGCAGTGGTATATATGGATGAAAAATGGTTCCTGTCTGTAAAGGAATTGCTTATGTTTGCTAAATGCTGGCAATATCAACTGTTGGTCGCCTTAGTACAGAAATTACCTTGATGCCTTTGACAGATAATCAAGCCATAATGGAAAATGGGCACAGGTACAACTGGTATTTTTTAAGATAGAAAAGGTTTTAACAGCCAAATTGCAGTGGAATTTCTCTACAAGAGAGTTCACAAAACAATTCAGATGTATTGCAGATGGTTTACATTTCTCTTCTGTGTTTATGAAGTTTCTCAGTTGAGAAGTTGAGCTTATTTTCATATTGTGCTCACAATATACTCTCTGTGTTAGCTTTTGCTCCAAATAAGTTTACCTGACAGTGCATTAGGTTGTATTGAAATTAATTGTAAAAACTGTATATTCATCTGAAATATGGAAAATGTGTTGTGAGTCTGCATTTTCAAAGAGAAGGGCAAGTAATATAAACATTTAAAAGTTTCAGCTGGTGGAGGCACTGCCTACATATACTCTCCAGTCATTCAGCATGAGGATTAAATTGTAGTGACAACTGCATTCTCCCTGAAATCTCCTGGTATAGACAAAAACTATGTCAGAATGTTTGCAGGATGGAACCCAAACAGGTGCTGGGTTTTTATTTTCTCCTTCTCTCCCTCAACTGCACCCCCTCATCTTTATTTTAGTTGGTAATTTCAGTGTTACATAAATGTGAATCCTTGTAGGATTTAAGTGTCTGCATGTCTTTCTCACATTATAAGGAACTGTTCAGCATCAGGAACCTTAATGCATCAGTAAACATATTTGTGTTAATACAGCCTGGAGGCTGGCTGTCTACTGAATACTCAACAGTGTCTATTCAAAGGGATATCTGTTCTCTCTTTCACCTTCTTGCCTTGCCACACGTGTACATTTTTAACATTTCTAGAGATGATCAGTGGACAGTTTAGTTGGAATTGCTTTTGTATTCTGAGTAATTAGTTTCAGTACTGTTGTTAATTAATTCTCTGCTAGCTTAGGTTGTTGGTTTGATTCTTAATAGATCTCAACTATTGATTAATCCAGTGGAAAACTGGATTCAGAATTTTCTCAAACTACAATTTCAAATATCAGTGACTACTGTCAGATTTTGAATGTGTTTGTGTGTGCATTTCAGTCTCTTAAACAGTAACTGTCAGAAGTGGTTCAGAAAATGACTCCATTTTGACAGTACCATTTATACCAGTAAAATACAATGGTGTTGTGGTTGTAGAAAGCAAATTAAATATCTTGCTTACCAGGCAGCTTAAAGGCTACCTGGCATGTCTGCTTCCCAGCTGTGTGAGTCACAGATGCAGAAGCACTATGAATTTTATGTCACAAAGGAACCTTTGCAGCTCACAAGTTCCCACCATGTACAGTTCTCCATTTTTTCTCTGCTTAACCACTATCAAGTTGAGCTGCTGAGGAGCTGGAGAGATTTAACTGTATGTTGTACATTCTGATTTTATTAACATATGAAAAAAAGATTCCATCCTGGTTTTTACTGTATAGCTATCTAAGTGTAGATATATCTAAAAATATATAAGTATAAAAAATCTAACTAAACATAGATACATGCTGACATAAAGCTCAGTGTTTGCTGAGAAGAGCCCTTGACTTTTCACACAGTTTTATGGTGATTGTTTCCCTTTTGGTAGAGCTCTGGCATGATTCTAAAACAGTAGTATTGAGTTTGAAGCTGAGTCTTCATTGGAAGGTGGATTTCATGGAAATGAGCATTTGTTACCCCTAAATGCAAGTGTAGAGGCTTTCTGGCTTTGGTTTCCAATCTTAATTTAGAAAACCAGCTTGAGCTTTTTGAGTTGTAGTTTATTCTGATTATTTTAATTCAAAATTTTTCTCTACTTTCATGTCAGATATGTATTTGTATATAGCTATAGAACTGTGACGTCTGTTTCTCAAAGGGTGGATCACTGGTGGGATCATGAAGTGACCAGTCTACTTTCACTCAGGGATGACTTGAGGCAGAAGTGAGCCAGTTAAGATTTCTATACGTGAGATATATTTTGTTTCTTTCAAAGAAAAATTACTTTTCTTTGTCTGTTTTCCCTTTGCTTCTTTTAATTTGTTTCCATTAGGAGTGCCAAGATGTATCATAGAAAAATATATTTAATCTTGAGTCTTTATCTGTGGTGTATTTTGATCTGCTTCATTTCTTATGTTGTAAAAAACTGAATAAACTTCAATGACCTTAAAATACTTTGTGATAGACACTACCTGGATATAATTCATTTTGTGTAGGACTTGATTCCCTAAAGGCTTGGAGAACCTCCCCCTCCAAGACAGATAGTCTGGTAGAAGGGCTTCCATAAGAAATTTTGTGTTTAAAAGGTAGAAATACCAGGTTGTGCTGAATTGAACTTCTTTTAATTTGTTTCCTTCCAAGAAGAGGGATGTAATTCCTCTTAATGGTATGTTGTTTTGTGCTCTTCACAAAGATGCAAGATAAAAATAAAACTCATACATATCCTAATGTTGGGGGTCTGTGAAGAAGCCTGATAGAGAACTTGTAGTATGAAGGATTTATTGTGTCATGGAAAATGTCCTCTGCTATGGTGTCCTCTCTAATCCAGTAGCCTGTTCCTGTTGAGACTTTCAGAAATGTACACCCGCCTACCTGCCTCCCCTCCTCCATAGGATCTTTTTATCCTGAGTTCAGGTACAGGGAATTATTGGTGGTGGTTGCTACCAGTTTAGCTCTCAAAGTCAAGGACTGCTCTAGTAGTTTTCGAATCTGTGATAGAAAAAAAGGTATCAAAGAAAAAACATTATGAAAATGGGATAAAAAGATGAACCAGCTGATTGTAATCTAAACCAAGTGCATTCCTCAGAAAATGAATTCTTGTGTAACTATTAAAATATGCCATATGTATTGGCATCCTCTCTGTATTTGCATCATCTCTGTCCACTATTTTCTCATACAATCGGAGTGTTTTGCTTTCAAAAATGCAATATTATGTGTTGCCCACCAAGGAACATAATGTCTGTAGTCCTCTCTTTGAACATCTGTTTTCAAATCATAGAATCATAGAATCATAGAACAGTTCAGGTTGGAAGGGACCTTAAAAGATCATCATGTTCCAACCCCCCCATAGGCAGGGATGCCTCCCACTAGATCAGGTACAATTTTTTTATCCAGAATTACTGATTCTTACAACTTTCTCCTTACCCCTGGACATAACAATCCCAGCTTGTCCTACTAGATCATGTTTTCCATACTTCTGACCATGATAATTTTTTTCAGTGGACAGATAGAATATTTTTTTCACACCTTTCTTGAAGATACCTGAGCCACAATAGTGAAATTCAGACAAATTTCCTCTCAAATCCATGACAATGCATTTATTCTCTCAGAAATGGAAGAGTTTCAGTGGGTTAGCCAGGGAGGTCATGCTCCCTCACCACGTGGGCACACACTGTATTTCTTAATACCCAGAATCTTCTCCTAGTGGATGAATGAAGCCAGCTTGGCTGGTGGCAGCCTTCAGCATCTTACCTTTGTGCCAGAGAAGGGCACAGGGGAAGGTCCCTTTCTCCTGCCATGGCCAAGATGGGCCCTATTCCCAAAAAGGATTATGTCTGTTCATCTGATAAGACTGAGGTTGCTCATGACCAACTAGAAGAGGATCGACTGGTGCTCTAGGAACTTTGCTAAAATAAGTGTAGACTACTGTGGTGGTAGGTAGGAGGTGAGGAAGCTCCAAATGTAGGTCTCTAGCATGTTGTATAAAACCTGAGCACCTAAGCACCATGCCAGTCAATTATTTTAGCTTAATATGCTTCTCACTATTGTTTGGCTCTGAGAAGCATCACCTTCCTGAGCAGGTTACAGGTACCCAGAACTAAACTTGTGCAAACAACTGTTCTTACAGGCAATGTGGGCCAGAAACCTCACCTCTATTGCAACTATTGTTTCCTTCTCTTAAAATGTTACTGGTTTACTCTTTGCAGTTCAACTGTTTTAGCAATTAGAACATCAGACTGTGTGCATGATAGTCTTGGTTAAGAATATCTGGTTTTGAAAAAAAATTGCAAATACCAAACCAGACCTTATGTACTACTACTAAGCCTGCTTTTTGTTGAGTTGATGAAATTTCTCAGTGTACACTTTACCCTAGTTATGATTTTTTAAATTACTTCCTTTTGCCATTCACTGATTGAATTTTACTGGAGATTATTTCTTATAGAGTTTCTTTCTTACATGGTTATAATTATTTGGCAAAAACTCCACATGAAAAAAGACATTATTCTCTATTGTTTGAACATCCTTGATGCATTCCCTGAAAGCATGAGCGCTCTTTAAAACACTGGGATTACAAAACATATTTCAGATAATTGGAAAGAGGATGTAATTACAATTAAACTATTTTTTCCTGTAATCTCATCCAAAAACTGAATTCTCTTTAATTCCCTTCTTTGTTTCCTTGATGATGAGGGCAACATAACAGACAGATTTCCTTGCATAGTTTTAGCTGCTGGGCTCTCAGGATCTGTGTCACAGCATTGTTATCTTTCAGGAACCTACCTATGTAGATCTTCTACTACTATATTTGTCATAGCATCATAGAATAGTTTGGGTTGGAAGGGACCCCAAAGATCATCGAGTTCCAACCCCCCTGCCATAGGCAGGGA
>VZTY01027162.1:0-18226 GCA_013400935.1 Turnix velox | reverse complement strand
GTTCCAGGACCTAACCACTCTCCTAGTAAAGAACTTCCCCCTAACATCCAACCTAAATCTTCCCTCCTTCAACTTGGATCCATTTCCCCTAGTCCTGCTCTTGTCAGCCCTTTCAAAGAGTTTACTCCCTTCCTGGGTGTAGGTTCCCTTCAGGTATTGTTTTTTACTTCCCACATCTGAAGGTGAAACTAGATGCTGAGGGGAAAAAAAAACACCATCACAAAATTTCCCTTGGACATAACAGTTTTGTGCTGCTCCATTACAAAGGGCTGACTGTGCATCTGGCACGCTCTGCTGCACAGCTGAAGATGGCTAACTATTTTTTTTTTCTCTTTTAATCCATAGCTCAGTTTCAACAACCCCCTCAGACAACCAAGCCAAAGAAGGTGCGGCCCTCAGCCAGCCGATACGCTGCACTTTGTGACCAAGGACTAGACATCAAAGCAGCTTTCCAGCCTGAAGCAAATCCAGTCCACCTGACAATGCAATCCGGCTTGGTAGAGAGCGACGATCTGTAGATCCAACTGCCACTTCCATCATTTTCTTTCAAAGCAGAAACACTGAAAGCCATTGCCTTGACCAATGATACTCCTATGTCACTTTATGCAAAGGCAAACACCTTCAAGTACAAAAGATAAAACAACAAACACAATAACCATGTATTCCTTACTCATTATATCAAATTAGAAGAATAGATAGATTATTAATAGAAATGTACACATTGCACAACAAATCACATTCACCAGTTCCTTATACCTACATTGCTTCAGCTCTTAAGAAAAACCCTTTTCAGAAAGGCCAAAATCCATCAGAATGACAGATTATTTTATTTCCAAGGAGAACACTGTTTTATCACTACGTGCCTTCATAAGCAATGAGTAGATGCTCCACAATCTGAATGGTGCAAGAGGTTTTATTTGAGGCTGTTCATTGAATGACAAAGCAAATGAGAATGTGTGATTATCAATAGTTGTAAAATGGCAATGCATTCTGATATAGCAACAATGAACAAGTGCAATATTGTAAGAATAAACCAGAAAGGACAAGGAAGATAAACATAAGCAAATGCTGGATCTCTGCAAACTGCTTGCTGTTCTACAGGGAAGAAAATAGCTTGCCTTAAACACCAGTGGGATGGACAATTCTACAAAGCAACATCAACACCCTCATTTTAAATTCCTTTGTATTTTTCCTTTTTGCCATCTAGGAGGAGGCTTACTACAAAGACAATTTAAACATAAGTAAATTAACCTCTTCAAGATAATGAAGACAAAGAGCTGACCTGTAATGAAGGTCTACTCCAGACCATAAATACTGGTAACCAGATGGGGGGGAAAAGGGTGGGCAGGTAAACAGCCAGAGGCTGGAATTCCTCAAGACTGTCTGTAACCTCTTAGTGCTCCTGTTTGAGAATCTGAAATTCTAAGGTGAACTGAAAACTAGGGAGTGCATGTATGGGATGGTCGACTGTTCAAAGCTTGTGTAACGTGGATGAGGATTTTGGTAATGCATAGCAAGTGAAAAATGGGTTGAGACTGCAATCTGAACTTCAATGACAAGTACACACCACAGGTGATAAGCTGGCAGATGGGAGGAAGTAGAAAAATGAAGATGGACAATATCAAATTTGTGCCTTTTTTTTTTTTTACCTCCTTCCTACCCAAGCTCATGTCTCGGGTAGGTTTTATTTTTTTCTTCTTCTCCCGACTGCAGCCAAATGACAGCTCTTTTAATGGGTAGAGCCTGTGCACTGCAGATGGAAAGCCTGGAGGCTACATTCAGAATGCAAGGCAAATCCACATCAAACTGGAGCTCCACCTCCACCAGCCCCAACTGGGGAGTTCTGAATTAGAACCAAATGGATTTCAGAGGAAAGGGAGGGAGGGATGGAAGAATTACAAGGTCTGACAAAGAAAATAAGCATTTGATGGTACGAGCATATTTTGCCATGAAAGGAAAACACTGTATTCCTTATATGAAGCACATATATGGTATCTTTCATTATTTATAATAAAAGTGTTGAAATCTTTTATCTCAGTTCAGTTATTCAGAAGTCCTGTACTTAGGAGTTGTTGTTTTGTTGTTTGTTGTTTTTTTTTTTTTTAATTTTGTAATTGTGTACACCATATATTGCATTACTGCTATACGTGTATTGCTTTGTTAGTACACAAAGTTTATTTTGTTTTTTTAGTGACTAATAAACTCTAGCACATAAGGTAGTACTGTTCTGGTGCAGGATATGACTAGTTATGGGGATTGTTAATCCAGATTAACGTCATAGTCTGTCACGTGGGAGTAATCTGATTCTATTCTAGAAAAAAAAGTATGTCATATCATTTGCCAAATTTTTTCTCAACTGTGACATGCTACTTTACTTTTTTGTTTAGCTTCACTAGCATTATTTTGCCACCTTTTATTTGTATTTATAAAAAAAAAAAATGTATTATCATTACTTTGGATTGTTGTGCTGATATGTCGGTTTAACATCAATAAATATTACACAAATAGAAAGTTTTTCCTCTGGTAAAGACTATTAACTCTTTTAGTACAAGAATATCAGTAAGATTTAGAAATGTTAAACACTACAAACACAGATTTAAAGAGGGATCTAAAATTGACCATGATTTATCAGAATATTCTGTTTGCGACACAGAATTTTGTTTAAACAACACAAAAGGACCCATAAATTCAGAGACACTTTTTCCAAATTAAAATATCTGACCATGCTTTTAGTTTAATAGGCTAGAAAATAAGCAGTTCTACTTTGTGTGCCTGCTAATTGCAGTGGCACATCAGTTACAAATGATCCTGAGTAAAGTGCATGGCCCAAGTGCTGTTAAATTGGTTTTAGAACTGTCTCTTAAGCAGGCAATTACAAAATTTTTATAAAATTAAACATTCAGAGTTACTTGTAAAATTCTGAGCATTAACTGGCCTCCCCCTTCTTGCCTTTCTGTGCAAAGATACCAGGAAAGATGCAAAATAATATTTTTTTTGTCTTTTAGGTGATCACTACAGAGTTATCTCAGCAATTAAGTGACATTAATGGTGACCCTGTGACTGAAGTCAATGGAGCTCTGTCTGCCCACAGTAAACTTGTCTCTGGCCTCCAGACTAAAAAGCTGAGCCTGCTCTTGTGAGCTGGCTGAAGATGAGGTCATCAGCACTTTTTGCCTCTGTATATATGTACAGAGAACTTCAGTAGTAAATCACATCTCTAAGCAGCAAAATTGTTTTTATGAAAACACTCAGCTGTGCTGTTACTTAGTTACTGGGACTGTTTGGGTTTGTAAATGCAGAGGACAAGGGGCACAAGAAAACAACATCCTTTTCAAGCCAAAAAGCTGAAATTCTTGGAAGCATCGAAGTAACTTTCAGAAGTTTAATCTCCTGTCACAAACTCCAGAGACAGACAGTATGACTTGAAAGTACACTTATCCCATAGGACTAAAAAAAAGAAGTTCTAATTTTGTTTAAGACTTCAGGTTTAGCTATGGGAAGATTTCAAATTATTTAGGAAGTTGCTCAGTCCAAGAGTATTCAGAACAACTAAGACCTCATTACATCCCCGTTCAGGATGACAACAGACACCTCTGCCAAGAGCAGCAATAATTGTGTGCAAAACTCCACATGCATGAAGACTTTTCAGCTGGTGATACACAACCACACAATGCCTTCTTCCAGCAACTACATGACCACAGCAAAAAGAAGCTAATGGCATTTTTTTTTCCCCCACCACAATCAGATGGGGGCTTGGGATCAAGACAAAGCTACACTTTGAAACCTCAGCTTATAAATCGGCATTTCTTACTATATGATCCCGTTGAAAGCTCATTTAAATTCACCTAGTTTGTATGCTAATAAGTGCCTCCATTCTCCATATAGCTACTTCCTTATCTCTGCAAGCAACTCAAACAGATTTAATATGTAAGTACTTCATGAGATCACATTGTCTTGCATGTCATGATGGTGCACGCACCGGCTGTGAGACCCAGCTGTGCAGTAGAGAGGGATTAATGCAGGGCCTGGAAACGCCTGCTGAGATTATACAGATTGACAACTGACTTGATTCACAGCTTTACAAGCAAGAGTTGGAACTGTGGATGTTTAACTCTTTCTCCTGAATTAGCTAAAAGCAAAAGCCCTCCTCATTTTTACTGTCTGAACAGAACCACGAGCACTTAAGACACATCAGACAGATGAAAACACAGCTCCTGTCCCAAGAAAGTTGCAACCAATTGCAGGCAGCACACACGCAGAGTATTCTTTACCTTGGCTTAAAGTTTGCAAGTGTAATTCAGGCTTTAACAGAAGTGATCAATACCTAAAATAACCTCCTGCTGTCACTGAACTGTTAATAATAATATAATGCTCATCTTAAGCTTGGAGCAAAAAAAAGTCAGAATACAAGCCGCAGTACACAGGAGGAACAAACCTCAGATCAACACTATCAGTAGGGAGAAATTGTTTTGCTTTCTAGAACAACTGCAGAACAATAGGTAAACCCAGGAGGGCCAAGCTTTACAACTGCTCCCACTTTCTAGTTCTACAGAAACAACTGCAGAACAAGGAAGGAGAAAAAAAAAAAAAAAAAAAAAAAAAAAAAAGAGCATTTAGGCCCTACTCAGAATGAGGACATCATTTGTGGCTGGATGCTACAAATTTCATCACACTGAATGGATTAGGGTTTGGGGTTTTTTTGCATGAAGCTGTTCTGTTAAACACACAACTAAACCTACTTTCAAGTTTTGTGTGGCCAGCTATTGGTCCAGACACCATAGAGTATTTCTACAAAGAAGCAGAGGGTACAAAAATACATTGCAAAGGTCAGGTTCATTCCAAGGTACTGCAAAAGGTGTTTAAAAATACCTAATCAGATAGGACTTCCCATACAACAAGCAACATACCTCTGTTCTATTACAGAACCAGTGGATTTTGGAAATGGCTTTTACCTGCAGCATTTGTCTGAGCAATTGCTGGAGTCATCTGAAGGAAAGGGCTAATATAAAAGGAAAGCTGGTTTACCACATTATTTTATAGTATAACTCACAACTGTGTTTCTTATTAACACACTAACTCAGTCCCCCCTATAATACTTCAGATTCAGTGAACATTGTTATTATATATGATTAATCTAAAATAAAAATTCTACCTTTCTTGAGTTCTGTGTTAACTTCAGCTGTACAGTCTCTGATCATTTGCTTGTTCGTGTTTAATAATGTAAAATAAAGGAAATGTAAATCACAACTGTTAGTAAATCCAAAGATCTTGAACTGCATGTGAGTGATGTCATTTCAGCTTTCAAGAAGTTCAGGATGTAAAATTCCAGATTCACTTTCCACTTGGAAAAAACATACATTGACATAATGTAGATTTGGAATGGTAACAGGTTCTGTTACTTGTTTCCCTCAAAGGCTTGTCAACAGAAAGCACACCCCAGTTAAAAATACTAATAGGAGAATGAAGTATTTACAGAATGATTTTCCAGCTTCTTCTGATTAGCAAATTCATTAAAAGACCAAATCCATAAAAAGAGAGCAAAGTTTTAATTTTTTTTTTATTATTAGTGTTTTCTTTCATTAAAAAAGGCATAGCTACTGCTAGTAACTGTCACTCTAAATGAGTTTCAGGTCAGCCTATATGTCCTAAAAGTGGAGGTGGAACATCACAGTGTTTCCAGTCACTATTTCCAAGCACTAAGCTAGCAGTGAGATGTCACTGACCCATGGTAAATGGCATCTAATTTAAGCAAAATAAGAATAAAGTAGCTTTAGTGGGGCAGAAGGTGACATACAGCACAGCACCAGCCAGCATTCAGTACAGCCAAAATATACTTCCTATTTGCAAAGGATAATACAGTAAGGGAAGCTCAAATGAGTTGTTCTTTTTAGAAGCTAAACTAAACTGCAAGTAGCTCTTCATGGACAACTCCAGCTGAATCTGTTTGAATAAATCATTTCTTACAAACAAAACTCACCTTGCCTATTGATAATTTAGTCTATTCAGTCCTCCCTTTAGTAGAAAGATACACCTTAATCAATGACAGGTAGAGAAGCACACTAGAAGCCAGTTCATACAGCACTAGAAAGCAAGGTATCAAGATGCCAATAGCAAAAAAAAATACAGAAAGCTTAGTAAATAGCTTTGCAAAAATCATGTAGTAAATTAATCAATATTTACAGACTGACTGAATATAGCTTCACTGCCTAGAAGCAAGCTTAATACAGACTACAACTGAAAATGCTGGCAAGCTAGAAAACTACAATTAGTCTCCATTCTATAAACCCTCAAACCAAACAACTACAAAATACAATTGAGCCTACGGAAGGCAGAGCCTTCTCACCATCAAAAATCATATGTGCACACTAAACTAAACCTTTTCTCTAGGGTTGCAGGATGTTTTTAATAGAAAATCTACCAACTATCTGAAAGAAATGGGATAATAGACAAGATTGATAGGGGCAGGAAGCAAAATACTGGGGACACAGAGCTTTTAACAGGTCTTCAGCACCTGGGTGGAGGCCCATTTCCAGTACAGGCATCAAGTACTTTCAGTGCATTTAGCATAAGCTGGGAGATCTGCAGATTAGAATTCACAAAACATCAAACTGCTGCAGCAACATCAACTTTCAGTTATCCCTAAACAAATTGCTGAAAATAAGGCAGCAATTGCAAATCCATCAACATGCTACAAGTGCAAAACCACCTCAATAGTGTCAGGGAGCAGCCTGTGGAAGGGAAACACCCACACAGCTCTGGCTGCTCAGCAGCACCTGTCCCCATGCTCCCACTGCCATTGTCCTAAACTGTGTGTTATGATACTGAAACAGACTTGGTGAGTTTCCCTTTTGTGTTGTCTCACCATGTTTGACATCATCACACCCAAGCTGGCAGTTTGTTACCAGACCCTCAGGAGGACACAGTAGTTCAAGTTTTAACAACTATGGCAGAAAGATTAATTACTCTTTCTGAATATGATGCTACAATGGGGAAACACACGAAGAAAAGAAGGAGAAAATAACAGTTGAATTGGATCTGATGTATCTTGAAAAGAGTGAAAAAAACCATGATTGTAGGCTTCAACAAAAAATACCCCAGATCTGAACAGGTCTGAGCTGTTCATGAGAACAAAAAAAGTAAAATACTAGAATAGTTGTGGCCATAGTGATCTGAAGATGCTTGGAAGGGCTCAGGTACTAATTACTAATTCAATAGATGTATCCACAGCAGAACAGAACATTAACACTGTCTGTGGAGGGAAATAAAGTGTATTCTGGAGGAATACCTAAAGAGCAAATGCTCTTCAAAGACTTCCCTCCACCACTAAATTTTTCTAACACTGGTCTATTTCCCTGAATTGCGTCTACCTGGTGGTGCAAAGTTCAGTTTTCATTAGCTTTACAATCAAAACAAAAAGTGTCGTACAGTTGTAACAATTGTATCCTTCAGTATCCTGCAACACAACCTCTCCCGCTACACAGCACATCAAAGAAGGAAAAGTTTTCTAATAGCAATAAACAATCATCAATGTTTTAACTACAGATAATAACATGATAAAGAGCTGAAGGCTGCGGTTTAGATTACCACTTTCTATCCAGTTTTCCCAAGCTCAATATTGAAATCCTTTCCATCTTTCAAGATAGCTCCCAAATAGCTCAGGATATATGGATTTAGACTGGTAACAGCAATGTCAGCTATCAGCTTTGTAGCCAGAAAGGCAACTCCACAGCCCCGTAAAAGCACACAGATATTAACCAAGTATTACCTATGTGATAATATGCCTTAGGATAGACTGCCCTCAGGAGGCCAAAATGAAATATCTTCATGGGATGCCACACACTAACTCAGCACACTTTATATGTATCTGTTATCATCAAAGAAAGTCTGCAACAGCTCCTATGCACAGCTGCAATATTAAACAAAAACCTTTTTGTGTCCCCTGTTAGAAATTTCTACACCTCAAAAGCAGGAAAAGACAAAATTAGTGAGCTCACCAAGGCAAGTTCTTAGTTATAAACACATTTCTTGCAAGATAACCAAGAGGTCCTTAACAAAAGATAGTAAGAAAAGGTGAAGAAATATCAGATAAGTAAGAGCACATGCTCTCATTACAATGGAATCACAGAAAGGTTGCATGTCTAAGAAACAGGACAGAAGTTTTCAAAATTCAGTTGAGAAATTATGGTAAGCAGCCCAAACACAGAGTGCTACTCAAGCACAAAAAAAATGCAAAACATTTCATCATAAACATAAAACCTAAACATCTGTTTTTAATTAAGGCTGGTGATATAACAAATATATCATGAAAAAAAAAATATAAATAAGCAAGATATTGATACAAAATATACAGGAAAGTCATCAAAGCAATTATCAACATATTCACTTACCCTAACAAATATGGACTGAATTTCCAGGCCTGCTGTCAGACATTATTATTATCCTGACAATTAAGATGACAACAGTCCACTAGTAAAACAAGCAATAAAATATAAGAAAATGTGCTAAAATAAAACCCAAGTAAAAAAAAAATTAAATCAGTGCTGGAACAACAACAATGAGATCGTATGCACTGAACATCAGTACGAATAAAATATTTTNATCTGAACATTAGTATGACTACTTAGAATAAAATATTTTGGGGGGGGGAGAGAGGGAAGTTGGCACAGAGGAAAAGCTACTGTAATTGAAAAGGCAACCTTTTGTCTAACCAGCAGTCAAACAGAGCTGCAAACACTGTAAGCAGCTCCACCTGCTCCTATGTCTTTGAGAAAATGGAAAAGTAAACAACAACAGAGATGACATAAATTACAAAAGAGCTTTCCAGCAACCATCAAGTAAAATAAATATGACACCCCAGTTTGAAACAGAAACAACTGAGGCAGGCAGAAAAAAAACCCCCAGAGATCTACAAACTCAAAAGGGACACAGAGAGAGCACTAGATAATTGTTAAATTTATCTTCAAACGTGCAAGGCCCCAAGCAGGATTCAAAGATAACAAATTGCTGGAGGTAAAAGAGCTTCCTAAGAGTCATCAATACACACTACCTCTGTTACTTCTCCTCTGCATTCACTAATTCCACCTCCTCTGACATCACAGACCCTATTCTGACCAACTTTTAGAGCAGATACACACAGTAAATGTTGAAGTAGGTCACTGTTTTCAACTAGGTTTCAGTTCTAATTCACCAGTTTGAAGAATAGGGGGGAAAATGTCATTTAAAATTACTACTTTATGGCAAACAACATTTCACTTGTCTGCTATCAAAGGCAGTAATAAAAATATAGTATGCATTGCAACATTTACTAAGATGACTTAGCAGCACACTGAGCTTCTTCTGAGGGTGTTATTCCAGGGTTTTAAACACAAACTACAAATGTCATTTCAAACAACTTATTTAACAGTTCCTTTACACAACAAGGCATAATAATAATTAGGGTCAGAACTCACTAAGAGGAAATTATTTTTAGTCTCTTAATTTTGGCTTCTGGTCAAGATCTGTCAGACCTGTAAAATACTAAGGACAGGTATGGGGAGCTGCCAAGTTACTGTCATACTACTACTGGACAAGTAAAAACAGGAGTGCCAGCTGTCCTTCCTCACCTTGAATGCCCTCAAAAAATTCATCTATTCTCTAGCCAACTCCTCCTATTAAAGGGAAACATAATTAGCAATTATATTTTTGGTGTGAAGACACATTTGACACATACCTTTACACAGTAAACAACACCATCTCTCTAGAAAGATTTAACAGTAAGATAAGGACTCCTGAAAGGACAACCCTCAGTTATATTTATATTCCAAATTGAGTTAGTGCAACCAGCTGTAAACCCCCCTGAATATACAACCATCCTTGTATCATTTCTCAATACATACCTGTGAGAAGCTTGAACATGCACTGTTCTCTGGAACAAAGACAAGATTTCTCAGCTGCACAAATGAAGAAAATCTCAGACTTTAAAGGCTCAAAGTTATCATCAGGGAGATCTACTCTTTCTGTTCTTCGGTTTGTGCCAAGCAGGGAAGACACTTCAAAAGCTGAAACAACATCTGGATCATGATGCAATGAACACGGGAGCTAAGAACTAAAAGTCCTAAACCACACTGAGAGTCCTTTTCAGAGATGATGGAAACATCAATTACCAGAAATTACTTGATCTCCATAGAAAAGCCTGAGGTCAATTCTTTTGTAATTTTTCAGCAAGAGAAGAAGACTCAGGATCATTTACAGCTGAATAATTACTCTCCTTCAAAAGCTGCTTTGAATAAAATAAATGTCTACTTTATTGACTACTCACATAGAGAGTACCAATATAAGAGCTGAACCAATAGAAAGCAGAACACCTTCAATTTCACAATCTGGAAGTGATATGTGTTTTCTAAACATCTACTGAGACACTGAAGTCTTTCATGAGACAAGATCTGCAACTTTACTGTTCACCAGTGTACGTGCAGCTCCAACACAGAATCAGCAACTCCAGTGACCAACAAACAGGCCTTTGATGAATAGGTGCAAGTGACTCTGCAATGAATGAATGCTGTACATACACTCAAGAACAGAACTGACCCGGTTTCATCTTGGTAAAAAAAAACATTGCATGTGATTAAATCTCCTAAAGGCATTTCAGGTTGTGCTGAAGATCTCAAAGCTTTGTAGTCTTAGCTACAAACAAACAAAACCCAAAGAAAACTCCATGGCATCTTGTAGGGGCTAAGTGATAAGGAAAAAAATTATGCAGAAAAACTTGATGCAATCACACCTGCCAATCAATAAACACACCTCCACACTTTATTAATCTTTGTGTAACATGATCATTCAAACAAAATCTCCATTCTATCCCAAATTAGAAAACACAATCTTAGAAAAATATTGTACTTTTAAAAATGTATCAGCAGATTCTTCAATACTGTACCAAAACCAATCTTTTTCAAACCATTACCCACACAGACTTCATAATACCAAATGTACTCTTTAAGGTGGAGTCTAAACACACACACATGGGAATTTATTACTGCTGAATTTGTTCTCAGTCTAAACAGTATCAAATCAATTATGTATATCCATCTTCCACAATCTCTGCCCATCCCCTTAAATTAATATAAATTTATATATTACCAGCATGGCATTTCAGTGGGTTCAAGGCAGCAGTTATGTCATAAGATGCAATCCTCCATCTACAACTAGAGTACTCCCTGTAACATATGGGGACTCTAGAAGAAAGACAACAGCTTGTGCAACCTCATGAGGCTCTCCAAATCTTCCAAGGAGAATTGATTTCTTCAGCTGATCTTCATCCAAATGAGCAGTCATCTCCGTGTGAATAAAGCCTAAGAGAAGAGAGATATCTGAAGTTACCCAACCTTCAACTAAATTTCTCCTGGAAAGATTTCTCCTGGAAGCCTCCAAAGCAAAAACTGCTATCAGGGATCCAGCACCACCTACTATTCTTCAGTCTTGGAATTCAGTTCATATAAAATTATAGTCAAGATCTAACCAATTTTTTTACCTAACCAACAAAACACCTTCCAGTTTTGGAGGTACTGATATAGTAATAAAAATGCAGAGATCTACAGAAGTCCACCAAAACCAAAGGTAACTAAAATTGGGCCCCAAAACCATATTTAATATCACTTTCCTGAAAGACAAAATACAGTATTTTCACTAAAACATTCTGAAGGAAAAAAACACCAGCATGAAATCTCTGGCAAGAAACCCCTACAGCTTACAAGTGTAATTGCTAAAATGTAATGGAAACAACAGCACATACATAATTTCCATTGCAGCACTCATTTGAAGAATATTCTGCCCATTTTTGAAGGACATTTCTTTACAATTATAATTCTGAGATTCAGCTTTCCCACTCCTGCACTTCTTTATGAAGTTCCCACTTCATAAAGAGCTCATTTTCTCTACTTTGTCTGCCAGCAAGAAGGGAAAGTCTCAGTTTTGCCTTCCCCTGTACAATTCTGCTCCTTTACTATTGCTCCAGACCCTTCAGTGAGCTGTTGAGCTCACTAATAAAAAGTGTTTTTCCTGACTAGTTCACAAGCTAAATTCGATCACGTAGAGGTCTGAAAGGCATTAGAGCCAGCACTAGGGGCGCAAAAGAGCACACAGTTATGAGTGGGAAAAGTCAGAAAAGACAGAAGGATTTTTCCTTAAGGGTGATGGTTTGCTTCAACTAAATTATCCTGTGAAATCACAACCTTGTCCTCACAGAACTCTTGCCAGACGCTCACCTTTTGCTACAGGGATATACAGAGATGCTTTCATGCCAGCATCTTGTGGTGTTTCATGTCTTTCTAATAACAAATAATCATTCTCTAGCAGGAGATGAGAGCAGTTGTCTACAGTTATCAGTTCCATCTGCAAGGACAGCAGGTTTTGAAGAAGGAACAAAACAAAGACATTATATACTAATAGACATTCTTCCAAATTCTCAGTGTTCCCTTATAAAGGCTGAAGCTTTTGTAAAAGAACATATTATACTTTAAACTGAAGAAAAACCCAAGCCACCAAAGCCACTTATCACAGAATGTGTTGAGTTGGAAGGACCTTTAAAAGCCATCTTGTTCAGCTCCATCCTGCAGTGAGCATGGATATATTGCACTAGAATCATAGAATCATAGAATAGAATGTGCTAAGATAAGAGGAATTTTTACATTCTAGTTATAACTGTGAATAATTGAAATCTGGGGCTAACATTACTTTGCTTAAATTCTACTTAATCCACTGAGTGTGAATGGCAGAA
This sequence comes from Turnix velox, assembly GCA_013400935.1. Classification (NCBI taxonomy): domain Eukaryota; kingdom Metazoa; phylum Chordata; class Aves; order Charadriiformes; family Turnicidae; genus Turnix; species Turnix velox. Next base: position 5,475 of record VZTY01027162.1, on the reverse strand, counting down.
AGTCTGAGAACTGATTCTGCCACTTCTCTTTTCATCAAAATAATACAGTCAACAGGAAAGAGTACAGTGGAAGAAACAAAGACTCATAGAATAGTTTGGGTTGGAAGGGACCTTAAAGATCATCGAGTTCCAACCCCCCTGCCATAGGCAGGGACACCTCCCACTAGATCAGGTTGCTCAGTGCCTTGTCCAGCCTGGTCTTGAACACCTCCAGAGATGGGGCATCCACAACCTCTCTGGGCAACCTGTTCCAGTGTTTCACCACCCTCACTGTAAAGAATTTCTTTCTTATGTCAAGTCTAAATCTACCCCCTTCCAATTTCCATCCATTGTTTCTAGTCCTCCCATCCGATATTATGTTAAAAATTCCTTCCCCTGCCTTTCTGTAGGACCCCCTCAGGTACTGAGAAGTTACTCTGAGGTCCCCTCTGAGCCTTCTCTTCTCCAGGCTGAACAACCCCAACTCCTCCAGCCTGTCCACTTCCCAAAAACTAACCTGGAGCAACCACGTTGACTCGGATTTGCTTTTTTGCTACCTCTTTAGCAAGGGAGCGTGAAAATCCAATTAATCCTCCTTTGGTAGCACTGTATACACTTTGTCCAGAGTTGCCTTTAAGTCCTACAATACTTCCTAAAATAAAGGATAATCAATGAGAAAAAAAAGAATAAGCAACTCATTTGAAACTTTGTACCAGCTTAAAGTCTTAAATTTGGAATGGAAAATTAGATTACAAAAAGTAATTAAAAGTATATTACTAAATGGACTTTCTAGCCTACTGCTGGGATAAGCAAATCCATGAAATACGTGTAATTTTTGTGGAATTCATGTATCTGTTGACTAACAGGCACCAGGAAAATATAATGAAATGTTTTGGGGGAAAAAAAACCAAAAATCCAAACCAAAACAAAGCCAAAACCCCTACAAAAACAACAAAAAACCCCACTGTACCTATTTCTTAGTTAATAATTAGCCACTGGCAGATTTAGCTACTGAAACTGCTGATAAAGAATGGTAAATTTTTTTTCCATACAATATAATTCAGAGGAGTTTATGACTGAAACAAGCTGGTTTTATTCTATCATGTAATTTCAGAGCCTTCCAAGTGTTAAGTATTCATCAAGAAATGCTAAATAGGCAAGTTTAAAGAAAATAGTCAATTGCAACAGGTAATATTTCAAGTAATACATTACACATGACAAATCTTTCTAGAAAAATTAAGAGTCATAGAATTGTCTAGGTTGGAATTACATACATTCCACTGAATCAGACAAGCAACTTACCTATGTTGACAATAGCACCTCCCTGTTGTTGAATCATACTTCTTATAGCAGCTTTGCATGTCAACATTGTTCCCAAAAGATTAGTGTGAATCAGGGCTATCATGTCTTCAGTCTTGGTTCTCAGTAACAGACCATCCCTGAGAAACAGACCAAAAAAAGCCAAAAGTACTCACTGAACAACTCTAATGATTGCATTTACCCATAATAAACCATAAAAGAGTATTAATGAGAATTTATGTGGTTCTATAAATTCCAGCACTCAAAATGACAGCACTGCAAAGATGACAGGGAGAAGAAAAAAGCTAACTACACTTCTGGCAATAGTCTCCTTTGCAGAGAAATATCATTCTCTGGATCATTGCAGAAGAAGTAGAAAAAGAGAAGTAGAGGGGGAACTTGGAATGCAGAAATTACAGTTATATCATGTTAGAATTTTACTTACATCAGGAATAAAATACAGATAAGCACCAAATAGCACCACTTTCAGATGCAGAGGGGATGCCCCCTCTCTGGGGGTATTCAAGACCAGGCTGGACAAAGCACTGGGCAGCCTGGTCTAGTGGGAGGTGTCCCTGCCTATGGCAGGAGGGTTGGAACTCGATGATCTTTAAGGTCCCTTCCAACCCAAACTATTCTATGATTCTATGCACTTGTCAACAATACTCTTCTAAATGCAAGGGCCAGTAGCACCTTACAAGACAATTTAAACACAGTCTTATAGTCTTATAATTAATAACTAACCTGTTGATCCCAGCTGCATTAACCAAGTAGTTAACAGGACCTAACTTCCTCTGTATCTCCTCAAAAGCATTTTGGACTTCCTGTTCATGGGATACATCACAACTTAGTGCCAGGTGTCCTGCTGTGTCAAAACAAAAGGATGATAACAGTTAAAGCTGGCACACAACTCATAAACCTCCTTCAGAATTTATCAAGCCAATTGCAAAAGTAGATGCTGAACTAGTAGTGACCTGAGGAACACATGCAGTCTCAGAGATAGAAATAAGGACAATTTTCAATTATTGCATAGGTAAGTGATAATTTCTTGGTTTACATTTTGGCCTTTTGAAATCAGAAGTTCAGCGTGAGCAGACTGGTCTCAGCTCTGGATTGGTTGGGAGCCAAGAATGACTCAATTCATATCAACTCCCTTGTGTGACTTTGAACAATTCTTCTCATCTTCCCTATTCTGCCCACAAGATATGCACTGTAATGCACTTAACTTTCCCAGAGAATATAGCAAAATGAAAACTGTACTCATAAAGCTTTTCTTTTTCAAGTTTCTCAGTGATTACTTCCATTTTCACTAATTAAACAATTAGGTTTATTTAGAGCAGACAAGTCACCTAAGCACCAGGCAGCACTGCAAAGCAGCATACATACCACCAAGACTGTGTGCAGTGGTTTGGGCTACTTCCAGATTTCGAGCAACAATGGCGAGGCGGCAGCCCTTCTGTGCCAGTAATTCTGCGACAGCTTTTCCTATTCCACGAGATCCTCCAAAAATGGCACAAACCTTGCTCATCTTCAAAAATAATTCACAAATTGGAAACAAACCATGAATTTCAAGACCAGCATAATGGAAAATAACCACAGTTCTTGTCAAAATCATGTACTTTAGCATCTCAAAATCTTGGGTTTAATGTTTTATTCAACAAAAAAAGAAATACTTAAACTAGATATCACGAACACAAATGCAACTTATTTCTTAATGATTCCTGTACTAATAAAGAAGTTATGCCTGCAATTTTGCATTTCATCTCCTATTCAGCTGATGAAATGCATGATTTCCATAAGTAAAGGCTGTAATGTACTGTTGTGCTCTTCATTCAAAGTCAGCATAATAGAACCATAGAATAGTTTGGGTTGGAAGGGACCTTAAAGATCATCGAGTTCCACCCCCCTGCCATGGGCAGGGACACCTCCCACTACATCAGGCTGCTCAGTGCCTTGTCCAGCCTGGCCTTAAACACCTCCAGAGAGGGGGCATCCACAACCTCTCTGGGCAACCTCTTCCAGTGCTTCACCACCCTCACTGTAAAAAATTTCTTTCTTATGTCAAGTCTAAATCTACCCCCTTCCAATTTCCATCTTTTGTTTCTGGTTCTCCCATCACATATATTATTAAAAAGTCCTTCCCCTGCCTTTCTGTAGGCCCCCTTCAGGTATTGACAAGTTACTCTGAGGTCCCCTCTGAGCCTTCTCTTCTCCAGGGTGAACAACCCCAACTCCTTCAGCCTNTATTCTTGTACTGAAGTCATTAAGCCTTGAGTTCTCCCTCCATCCTTAGTATCCGAGTTGGATATACACATTGCAAACATTACTGAGCATGATTTGATACTAGCACATTCACACCAGTTTAATACTATCAACCTACATAATACTGTGTTTTACCACTACCCTTAGGTTTTTTGTTTCTGCTTTTGAAGGAAAAAATACAACTTTTTGAAATGTAAAACAACTATGAAGCAGATAGCTCACATGATAGCTTACAATGCCACCATCAGCTTATGCAATAGCATCACTTTGGTCTCCTGCAACAGGGTCTGGAAAAACACCCGATCCTTTTCCATAACAGAAAGTAAAACCACATGCTTGAAATCAACACACATCTGCTTCTAACAGCAAGCTTAAGCTGGTTTCCTAAGAACTGGAAGAGGATTAAATACTTGCATGTCAGGTGGTGGCCCTTTTTGAAAGAACATGTGCAAAAATGTCTCTTGATGAAAACAATTCTCCAGTGATCAAAACAGACACCGCTGCCTCACCAGAAAGACTTAATCTTTTCAGTAGCCTTCACTAGGTAGCTAAGACTGCAAGAGATTAATCAAGAGGTCTTGAATCTTAATAACTGCAGCTTACTGTCTCAGCAGACTAAAGGCACAATTAATCAACTCACTGACAGATTTTCTGTTAGAATCAAAGCCTCAGTATGCCCTCTCCATCACAACTGATCTCATTATACCGAATTAGCCACAAAGACTAGAGAAGTTCTCATCCACTTTCTGCAGCAGTGTCATACTAGGACCTATTTTGCTCCTACCAGCACCAAGCACTTCTTATTTTTCATTTGAAACATGGTACAATGCAGACCTTGCCTTACTTCTACACCCCTAAATGGTATCAAGTAAACCACCTTATACTGTTTATAAATGCTGTCAGATCTGTATGTGGGCTCTTCTTCCAAATAATTCTGAATCCGCTTGGCTACACAAGATCCAAAAAGCCACCTGTGAAGAGAGAGCTTCCTTAAAACGTATGGATATTCTTCAAGTTCCCTATGTAAATATGAAAAAATCTTGGTGATTTTACCATTCTCAGAAGGAACCCTCAAGTCCCTTGGGCACAGGAGACAAGTAAACCCTACTTCCAACAGAGTAACACACATTTTGTGGTTTAGCACCAAAACAAACAACAACAAAAAAAAAAACAAAACCAAAACCAAACCCAAATTCTTTTCAAATTGTGACTTGGGATGAAAAATACCTGTAGTGGGAGAAATAACTTGATAGTCCCTCATCAACCAGAGGCAAAGCAACCCACCTCTGCCCCCTACTGCTCTCCTTTCACAACCAACCCTTTAATCCCTGATCACCAGGGCTCCAGCAGCACCGCTACCAACCAGCCCGGAGAGCACAGCTCCTACTCCACCACCGGAGACCTTCAGATAGGGTGGTGGGATGACAGCAGGCCGAGCCAGGCCGGGCCGTCCTCAGAGCTTTGAGGTCTCAGCCTCTCCTCAGCAGGTTACCCTCCCAGCCCCGGCCCACCAGCGACAAGGAGGAGGAGGAGGGGAGATTGGGGTCTCCCACCGACCTCCTCCGGCCCAGGGCAATACTTCCACCCGGATCTCAGCCCCTCGCGGCACAGGGCGGCCGCCCTCCGTCCCTGCGCAGCAAGGACAGACCTCCTCCACCCACAGCCGCCGGGGGAGGCGAAGGCAAAGGAGCAGCCTGCCGGCTGAGCGCTCACCCTGCCTCTCCTCGGCGGGGGCGGCGCGGAGGGACCCAAAGAGGGAACGTGCCCCCCGGTCAGCGCAGCGCTCGCCCCGGCGCTCGGGCTCAAGGTGGAGCCCGTGAGGCAGAGAGCGGGGGGAGGTGGCGGCGAGGAGCCCGCCCGCTGGGCGCGGGGAACTCCGGGAGCTGTAGTCCAGGCATGGCGGCGGTGCCACGCGGGCAGCGCGGCTTTTCCCTC
>VZTY01027160.1:0-22472 GCA_013400935.1 Turnix velox | reverse complement strand
AACTATTCTATGATTCTGAAGTCAGAACAAGGAACTTAATAGGGTGGAATTTGTGCTTAACAGCCTCCTCAGACTTCTTAGCACTTCAAAGTGGATCTAGAAAGTAACCATCCTAACCACTAGCATACCATACTGGCTAGGCTTAGAGAAATACTGCCAAAGTTTGTCTATCCTTGCCAAACCTAGGCCATCATAGAAGCAAGAATACAAACTATTCAGCTCTAAAAGAAAAGGATAGTATAATTTTGTGGTTTAGTTCTTAATGTATACTCAAAGAGCACAGCTGAGAGACCTGTTTATTTGCCTCCATTCCTGTTTAATTAAAACCAAAACAGATCAAAAATACCTGAATATCTTTTGTGAAGATAAATTGTAAAACCAAGGACTGCTTCTTAAGTGGCTGAAATCTATGAAGATCTGTACATCTACCTGACTGCACAAGTTAGAAGGGCACTTTGGTTTCGTCAGTAGGAAATTCTAGTGAACATGCTCTTCAGGTTTAATGGCTCTTTTATGTGGTTTGGCTATGGTTACTTTATTGTGCACTTTTATGTGTAATTTACCTGTTATTCCTGAAAACAGCTCTGTTTTGTAACAAAAACAAATGAATGACTTGCTTTTTCTAAATAATTTCCAGCAACAAACATTAGACGGTTGTGGTTTGGTCTCAGAGAGAAAAGAAAGAACCACATGTCTCTTGCTCCAGCTGCCCCCTTTGTGGGGGGCAGACTTGTGAGGGGAAAAGAAAACAAAACAACACTCCTGGGTTGAGACAAAGGCAAAAAGCAAACTTTTAACAGAAAAACAATGGCAACAAGAAAAGAACAACAATAACACAAGGGAGGGAATGAACAGATGTAATACAACACCATCCATGGCTGCTGACCATTCCAGATGCATGTGGCCACCACCAGGCCACTTCCTGCCCCCATCCTGGCTAGCCCTTGCTACAGGAGGGCATGGCTTAGGTGGTAGAGGGATACCTGTGTGTTACTGCCAGAATTTACCCTATCCCTGCCAGAACCAGGACATCCTCAAGTCACTTTCTTTTACTCTGAAGTCTAAGGGGATAGTGAGAGAATACAACTGCATCAAGTCTTCTAAAAAATGACAGTCCTGTTCTCTTATCATCTCTTCACTCCCTGCTTACCACCAGCTTCAACCACAAAATAAGCTCATTCAAAATGAACTGCTGAAAACTTAGCACTTTTCTTCCAAGTGCAGTTTTATGCCAAATTAACAAGATAAATTGGCTCACTGATCGATATCATGGCTTGCATAAGAGAGCAGGGAATGGGATTTCTGACAGTTGAACCTTTCCTTTTCTGTGGCAATAAGTTGCTAGATCACCTAAGATGAACTTAAGATGAACTGCATTAAGGGCTGCTGTAACTGGGATTACTTAACACTATTTGTTAATACAAATGTACAACCCTTCTCTCTGCTGCTCTGTAGTCAACAAAGGTCTGTATCCAACTGTCTGGTGATTCCTGGGCCAATTGAGACCCTAGATGTATTCTGAGAACACTTGATCCATATGCATGCTGAAGCTGCTCAAGAAAAACCCCAGAAAGGAACAACATTATGAAAGGCTGGGTATTATACTCTATCCTTAGACAACAGAAGAAACACACTGTATCTGCAGCTGATTCCACCCCTCACAGCCATATGGATTTTACCCAAGGATCAGTGCATGTGAAATCCATCCAGTAGAGACACTGTTTGGAATAGGTAGCGATGAGAGTCAAGCTGATAATGATATGATTGTCTCTACAAACAATGACCTGTGAATAACTGAAGCTAGTAAGTGCTGAGAGAGTCATGACAAGTATGTGTGACTAGAAACTGGGGACATGACTTCAAGAGGAGCTTTAGGCTAAGGTATCTGTCTTAGGCATGCTGTGGAGCCTGTAAGTCATGATTACCCTTAACTAATGGTGAAGTGGACAGTGTCTCGAGTGGCAGGGATAGAAAGAGGTTATGCCCTTCAGCTGAGAAGGAGCTCACTGGAGTCTCCTTTTATTCGAACTAAGTCAACTCTCTTTCAGGACTCCTCTTTTTCCATTGTGCACGCACTGACCTCAGGCAACACAAACTTTCCAAACAAAGCACAATAAAAAACCTAAATACCCAACAGAAACATATCACATTTCCGTTCCTTCTTACTGCCAGTAACACAAGCAGGAGAGTATCCTCCTGCATGCTTCCCGCTGCAAACCCAAACCATCAGCCACCCCTCCCCTCCTTTAGCTCTCCCTCCAGGGAAGCAGGAGAGGCGCGCTGCGCAAGCGCGGCGGGTGACGAACTCCCTCCCCTCACCCGAGGGTTCCGAATACTTCCGAAGCTTTACGAGGCTTTCGTAAGCCTTACGGCCCTTCCCCCTCTGCGCACGCGCACAAAGGTTGGCAGGCGGGATGGAGGAAGCCGCGCCAAACGTCCTTCCCCCTCTCGTCCGTCCCGGCGGGGCCCGACCCCGCCGCCCTCGCAGGCGGCTAGTGCGCAGGCGCGGTTGCCAAGGCGGCCGTCCTCCCGTGCAGGTTTAAAATCTGCGGCGCATGCGCTGTGCCGCTTCTGGCCCTGGAGAGGGGGACGCCACATTGGAGTGGTGAGGGGGAACGTTCCAGGCGGCTGCCGGGCCGGGTACAGTTTGCGCCGCTTCCGTTCCTCCTGGGCCTTAACCGGCCTGGCTCGACTCGGGCCTCCCTGAACCACGACACATGCCGCAGCTGCTGGCTCGTGTCTAGCGCCGCTGTCGGGCCGGCGCGCTGAGGCGAGGGGTTGCGCGGCGAGCGAGTGGCAGCGGCGGCGGCGTCGCTCTGGCTGGGCCGTGAGGGTCGGAGGCTGGGCGGGCGGGCGTGGATGGATCCCCGCGTGGCCTGGATCCAGCCTGAACAGAAAGGCCCCGCGAATGCGCTGTGGATGCAGATCTGGGAGACCTCGCAGGGCGTGGGGGGCCGAGGCGGCGCCAGCTTCCCGCACTACCTCTGCCTTAACTCCCCAGCGCTGGACGCCGCCGCCTCCTCCCCGCCCCGAGGCCACAGCTACATGCGGCTCGGGGCGCCTGGCGGCGGCGGCGGCANGTACCCGCTGCCACCACCGGCCCCGCAGCGGTCAACGGCAGCGAGGGAGGGCGACGGCTGCAGAAGTCGCCTTCCGTGTCTTCCTCCTCCTCCTGCTCGTCAGTGGAGTCCGGCACCGAGAGCCCCGGCTTCTCCTCTTCGGGATCGTGCAGCGGCGGCGGAGGCGGCGGCTCCTCCTCTTCCTCCTGCGGCCCCCGGGCAGCAGCGGTGGCTCCTCCGGGGCTTCTGGGCAGCGGTGCCGGACCCGGGGAGTTTTTTAACTTTCACGATAACAAAGTGAACGGGCACCACCAGCCCCCGCACCTGGCGTGCAGCCCCCACCCGCCGCTGCTGGCCTCTCCCCAGCAGCACCAGTACCACCCGGGACGCAGGAAACGAGAGAATAAAGCCAGCACCTATGGGATGAATTACCTGCTCTCCGGCAGCCGTGGTGTCGCCGGCGATAGCTCCCCCCACCAGCAGCGGCAGCCGCCTCAGCCAGTACTGCAGAGCCCCGGCACACCCTGGAAAGCCAGAAAATACAGCCCGGGCGTGCAGGGGTGAGCAGCCGGGGCCCTGCTCCGGGCCCTAGCCGGGGGCCCTAGATGAAAGGGCGACCTCGCAGCTTCTCCTATGTCAGGGGGAGTTGGGTGGGCTGAGGGTCGCACAGACAACTCTGGAGCTGACTCTTGCGGCGTGTGATGATGGGAGATGATGGGGCACAAAACAGCGTTCTTGTAAATCACCTTGATCTGCGCTGATGGGTGACTTCTGTTAGGAGCAGCCATGCAGATAGGACTTGGGAGCCCACAGATACAGGGATTCAGCCCTTGCCAATATTTAACCTGAAGTCTCATCTTTCTAAAGAGAACCCTTCTTTGAAGCTTATACTGGTCTTTGACAGTAACTTTTTCATATAAATATAGTAAGCATTCAGTTTGGTCCAGTCAGTATGTAGAAAGGACTTTTGAACAAAGCACTTTTGGGGTGCTCCCCAAAAAGGGTGCTTCTGTATTTCAGCTGTAAAATTTTTCTTAAGGAGAAAGGTTGCTTTCTAATGTTAAGGTTATTTTATAAATGGAAAAAGTGCTAGCTGCATTAATTTACTGTAGCAGATTTCTTCTGTTATTTCAAAAGTAGTTTCATGTCTCTCCCAAGATACAAGACACTTGGATGCTCATGGAGTTAAAGGCACTGCATATTTTTAGAGGGAAATAGATGAAGATAACAGGGTATGCTTTCAGAAATGGAGAAGTTCAAGTGAGAGATTTAATAGAGGGATGGTGTCTTTTCTTTTGAATGGTACTGTTAGGTTTTGAATGTATCAAAGCTATCTAGAATATTAAAAAAGGCTTTTACTGTTTTTGCCTTTTCTGGAGGAGGACAAGGCTTGTTACTATTGCTTTACAAACTGACACAGTAAAAATTGCTTATAGGAAGCTAAGATTTGGATGTTTAACCTATGCCATGTCATGGGTCCTGTGCTAATAAGGTGCTTGTAGTAATAAGAACTTGAGTAGTCTAAATTTTCTAATATTTATAGAGACGTGGTAGGACAGTGAGTATTTTAACTTATCTGTGGTAGACAACTAAGTGTTACTGAGGTAGATCTCTAGAAAAATGGATGATAGAATTGGCTGAAGTTACCTAGCGGGTCTGATGGCAAACCTGGGAGTATAATCCAGGCACTGCGGGTTCTGTTCTCTAGTTGTCAGGTAGATTCACCTATGCTAATCACGTATCCTTATGTTTCATCCTTTGCCTTTTTTTTCCTGTTGACTTCACTTTAGTACAGTTCGTGTCACTTCTCAAGAGAACCTTGAGTGCAAGAGAATTCTTTAGCCAATCTTCAGTTGTGCTATTCAGTTCCATAATATAGCGTATTATTTTGCTACTTACAAATTCTGTGCTAAATATTTTATAAAGTGAAAGTTATGTTTCCTGATCATCTATACTATGGCAGTGAGACATGATACCAGGGCAGTGACTCCAATAACTGCAGCATGTGTGATCCCATAGTTCTGGCCTGTCTCTTGATTAGTTTGAGAAATCATTATCCTCCACAAAACTATATAAATGTTACAGCTTTCCTTAGAGTAGCAGGAACCTGGTGCTGAAGGAGAACATAGAAGTTCAGACCATAGACTTCGAACACAAGAAGCAGTTTCTGCTTAAAACTTTGAGTTTTGTTACCCAATCTTGGACAAGTATATATTCTAGTACAATTTTCTAAAACAATGTTTAGTGTCATAAAATTTTGTATAAAGTACTTAACATGATCAAAACAACAATCAAAATCAGAACACTGAAGGAGTGGCTTTCAATTATTATATTCTACAGTAATTCCCAACTTCCAATGAGTTTAACTTAGTTTTTCTGAAAGCAGGCTGGTATATTGTTTGGCTCTTCAAATCAAAATGCTCTGAAAAGACTGGGATTTGGAACCGATCCCTGCAGATGTTTCTTCTGGATCCTTTATGTTCGTAGTGCTACCTGGAATTGTCTGCTTAGTACTGGAGCATTGTTTCTGTAGCTATGCTTGACAGAGCATGTTAGTGGTGTCAATGTTGTGCATGCAGCTGTCAAAAAATGTGCTCCTTCCAGTCTTTAGTTGCAGTCTGTTTTGAGCATGAATTACATGAACAACGACTTGACCTCTGGTATTCTTGTGCTCACATTATATATGAATGATGTTAGACCATATTTGGCATGATTACTGTTTATTGAAGACTGGTTTTCAACAGCATACTGAAGTTTCCAACTGATGTGCAGTAGCTAGCTGTGTTACTGTGTCTTTTGGAAACAGACTGAGGGCAATCTCTGTCCTCTCTCAGGCTGCAGTTGTACTTTTGATTAAATATCTGGATGCTTTGAAGTACCACTATTTTCTTTCTCATTCAGAGCTGGAGATGATCTGTAGCAGTGGAAAAGCCATCACCATTTTTTTTCAAATGGTGGCTTTGTGTTGATGTGGTCATCTTTAGTAATGCTTTATGCTGTAAAGGCTGTATATTGCTCTGTGTACAGCATGCCTTTTTTCCAGTGGACTCAGACCTATTTTTTTTTTACTGCCTTCTGACAGTAGTGTGCCAATCTTTGCATTGTAGAGGAAAATTTCTCTTATAAAACACAAGTGTGAGTAGCCATGCTTGATTGGATCCTAAAGCAGACATCGAACTGTAGATTGACATGTGTGCCTCATCTTTTTCCAGATTTTTGGAAGGTAAAGAGAATAATGCCGTATTTATTTTGGTTCTTTTAGTGGAATGATTAATCTAGCAACAGTGTCAAATCTTAAATGCCTGGTTTAAGTCAGAAATACAGCATAATAGATGATGAAATTGTTTCAGATAACAAAACTGTTTCAGATGCAATGCAGATAAGTGTCCTTAAGGTTAACTCAAGATGTTGTGACTGATGATCAGAACTATATGTGATTTCTTGATACTGTGAAGTACCCTCAAGAGTTTTTAAACAGCATCTATCATCTTAGGTCTGCTGTGTTTGTACATTAAAGTACTTATGCCATCTGTTTCTGTAAAGTCAGTATTTTAAATATATCTGGCTATAGGCATGCAGAGTTTAAAAGTGCATTTCAAAATATAGAATTAAGCTATTCATAACTTCCTACTGAAGTCTGTATAGCTAGACTGGCATTGCTTGAGTACATGGTACAATAAGGCATGTTTTTCTAGATTAAGCTAATAGTTTGAGTAGTATAAAGTTAGAGGTTATTTAATTCTGATTCTTAATATGAAGCTAACAAAATAAGTAAAGAACTAAGGCATATTTAATATAAGCCTGTTTAATACTTTCAACTAGGTTTTCAAATTAATTGTAGATATTGAATGAAATTAGTGCAGAAATACCTGGCATATCTCCTTGGTACATCAGAACTGGCCTGATGAGGTTTAGTGTGGATACCAGAAGAGTTATGATACTTCAGAATGGTGCTGTGCCTAGACTTGCATAGTATCTGATGATTTACAGTATTAATTTCCCATTCCTTCCCTCTCTTCCCCCCCCCAATACCATGTGTTTTTTACCATCTCTCAGTAATAACGTGAAAGCTCTATTCTAGAGCAAAAATGCTTATTGGGTTAGGCTGAAGTAGGATTCAGACCAGCATTGTTTGGTGACCTTAACAAGTCTAGGGGGCTTGCTTCATTGTTCACCAGTTTGTAGCTGAAGAATACTGTGTACCAAAAGGGACTTTTGGAGATCCATTTCTGTACCTACTGAGATGTGGTGGTGTTACACTAAGTCTTTGTTAGATATTTTTTATGCTCGGGTATTTCTAATTCCAGTCTTAGGTTTTCTGCCATTACATTATGTTGGTGAACTTTGAACAAGCCGAATTCAATTACTCGGTTTGTTCAATGCACTTAAAATGCAATGTATTCAGCACCTTCCATAGCTCTAATTCCATGTTTGTCAACCCTTGCTTCTTATTGTGCTGCTGTCGGAGCTTGATAATTCCGATTGATGTGTGGGGTAGCCACGTTGTCAGCCCCTTTTGCAAATTCTATTTTCACAGTGTCTGCACTGGGATGTCCAGCAGTTGTAAGGGCTTTAAGTGGCTCCCAATAGTGACATTCTGATTCTTCCCTGTACTTAATAGTGCTGTCTTACTCTACTACAGAATCAACACAATAGGCTATGCGTCATCTGTTGAATTGTTAGTGCCTATTATCTGCAATATTACATGGATGCCTGTTGTGAAGGTCTCAGTGTAAAAGGCAGGGTGGTACTGGTAGTATACGCTTCATCTGACTGTAGGATCAGGGCAGAACTAGGCAGTGTATACGGTAGTATGCAAAAAGGAGAGGGAATAGTTGTCTGGAGAGGGACATAAGAGAGCATCAAGGTGTGGCTGAATGGACTGTTTTCGTGCCTGAAGGTTGGTATGCAGCGGAATTCAAGGGTAACTGCTGGATGAATTGTCTAAAGAACAGAACATTTCTTTTTTGTGGTTGACCAAGTTGACTAGGTTAGGTAAAAGCTCAAAGCTTCCTTGTGAAGTGGATGCCTAGCATGGAGTTAGAGAGTGATGTTTTTGCATAATGAAATTAATATTTTGGCAGCAGTAGACTTGAGAGAGAACATAATACTAGAGGTCATAAAAGCTGAGCTGTAGTAGTAGAACATGAGAGGCTTTCCATGAAAGATGCTCACATCTGTGTGTGAAGGAGAGCAGGACATGTTTGGAACAGCTAAGTATTGGCAACAGCTTCGTGATGCTTTTCAGTTAGGTTTTGGCAGTCAAATTTTGAGGGAAGAATATATCAACGTGAGATGACTGTGGCAGTATTTTGTGGGATGATCCTGTGTGTTTCTATGATACATCGTTCTCAAGCTACCTGAACTATATAGGCAGTGCATTGCTAGGCTTATTGTAGAATTTACTGATAAATCTGTCTGAGCTGCATTTTGAGGTGATATGAGCTTCTGGGATCAGCAGTGTCCTGTGGTAAGGCATTCCTGAGTTATGCATTATTTCTTGTCCTGAGGCTGTAACCACGGTTGAAGTTGCTGCCAGTTACAGATCTATGCATTGATGAGCCAACCCTTTTGAAGTTGTTTCCTGTCTCTAGATTTTTGTTGCTTCTGTATGCTTTACACTTCTGTTATATCTTTGGATCTCAAACCAACCACACTTGTGTGTAGTGGTGTCACACTATTCCTACATCTTGGATTATCTTGTTCTGTCTCTTACTTTGTTTTTCTGATTACTGACATGTGATGTGCCCATCCATTTTTGGCATTTTTGGAACAGGTCTTTTAAGAATACATATTTCAAGGTCTTGTTCCTTAGCTGATGGAGAGCCCCAAAGATGCGATCATCTTTGTAAAGATAGAATCTTCTGATACACCTCTGTTTTGCATTTATTTACCCTGTCTCAGATTCTGCATGCTGCTTCATTGTGTGTGTCCATCTATAGTTCTTGAGCTGGCTTGTGATTTCCTTTGTAGTTGATTGATTCATGCAAGTCATTCCTAATAGTTTTCTTTAAGAAACTACCTCCATTGTGAAAGATATTGCTGTCTTGATGTAGTCATAACTTTACTTGTTGCATTGATTCTACTTCTGACTAGTTTTACTACTGTGAATGTCAAAACTAATGCTTTTAAATTGAAAAAAGGTTGTTGCTTAATGTTCTTCTGCTTTTGTTCAATACTAAATTATCAGGAATAGATTTTCCTCTGAAACATTTTCTACTAAAAATTCAGTTTGGGTCAAGTTCCCCTGTATTATTAGGGATCAGGGAAACCTCTGAGAGATTAAAAAAAAGAGAAGTACTGTTAGTTTCTGCTTATCATGTATTGTGATCACTTCCTCTGTTCTAATAATTTAATTCACTTAACAGAAGCATATTTTTAGGCTCTTTAGTTAATCTTTTCTCAAGGATAGCTTTGCATCTCTTTATGTTGCTCCTCATAATGTTTTTTTTATATTGTTAATCTTGCTATTCCTGCTTTGTACACGACTTCAGGGTTTTTGAAGATGTCTTCTGATGCATTCCTGTGTCAAGGTAGTAGAAATTTTTTTCGCTGAAATCTTATTAGTGATGCAAGCTTTTGCTAAACAAAGTGTTCTATCTTTAGTAGTCTCTGAAAGACCTTACTCTTTTTGCTGAGGTTCTTAATTTAAGAAGCTTTTTCTTTAATGTAGTGAACTGCAGCTGTCCTTAAATACTATGTCTAGCTTTTGTTGTCTTGCAGAGATACTGATGTTGAATGTGCAGGGTTTGCTCCAAGTGATGCTTTGATGGGTCACATTTGAGTTAGACTCTGCTGCTTGAGACTATGTTAAGTGTTTCAGTGACTAACCTGATATAGTGCATGCCTGATCTACATGGACATATTTATCTCTCATCATTAGTGTGTTCTGCTGACTATCTTTGGGCATTTGGTAAAGAATAGCATTATGACAGGAATTTCAATGTTCAGCAGTTTTATTTATTGGCATAGTAAGCTTACTGGTTAGGTTTCAAGGTTTGATATAGGATATGCTCCTTCACTGATGCAACAAAATGATTGTGATGTTTTCTTGGTGGTGTAGCAGAGTCCTGCTGGATTTCATGAGTATTGTACAGCTATTCAGGAGCTTACATAGTGGGTCTATTTTGCCATGGATTAACTTGATACATGGCAAAATATATAGGTATTTATTTCTCTTTTTGATTTTTATTATGGGGCTTTTTCAAAGTACATTTAGCCATTAATAAGCTAATCAGTTGAGTGACATACTTTGTAAAAATAGATTGATTTCAGGTACTTTTTGCCTTCCAAAATGCAAACTGTCAAACTGCTCCTGAAATAAAATTTAATTGTCAGGGAACTCAAGCCAAATTAGGATTGGCTGTGACTTGCCAGGGTGTGGAGCAAAGAGAAACCTTAGAAAGGTAATGTGAAAAATGTGGTGCCTTGTGGGAAAAGGTACAGTATATTTCATCATCTACCCTCTTTGATCCATGGATTGCCTTTGTAAACTAGCTTAAAAATAAGCTGCCTATGGCAAGGGTTTGGTACTAGACGATCTTCAAGGTCCCTTCCAACCCAAACCATTCTATGATTCTATTTAGAGGATAGATACCTACTTGTAAAATTTTTTACAGCTTTGGTAAATTTTATACAGTTGATATTTGTTTTATTCTGCCAATCTTTGAGTTTGCTGTCTTTCATACAGTAACAGTGACAAAAGCAATTGCTGTCTGAATTATACAGTAATATGAGACCGATTTGGTGCAGCAGTAATGTCTGTGAAGACAGCGCTGTGCTTTGTTTCTCTAATCTGTAAGCCTATAGTATTTCATAAAGCAGAATATTATTTACATGAGTGTTGCTGGTTGTGAGGAGGACTGGTATGTATGTAAAATGAAGGCACCTGATAGATGTGAGTGAAATGGGAAGAACTGTAAATTCATCTCCTTCTTGGTCATAGTTCTACTTTTTCTACATTTACAGATGTCTTAGATTGTATTGGAAACTGAACTAAGTTAGGAGTTTTTAACTGCAGCACTGATTTCAACTATTGAATGCATTTGGTTGTTGAAATGCAGGTGGAATCCTACATTATATAGAATCAGCAAGTTGGAAGGGACCTTCAAAGGCCATCTAGTACACCTCTCCTGTAGTGAGCAGGGACATCCTGCATTAGATGAGGTTACTCAGAGTCTGGCCTTGAATGTCTCCAGAGTTGGGGTCTCCACCACCTCTCTGGGCAACCTGTTTCAGTGTCTTACCACCCACATGGTGAAGAACTTCTTTCTAATGTCAAATACGAACCTACCCTGCTCTAGTTTAAAGCCTTTTCCCCTTGTCCTATTGCTATGTACTTGGACAAACAGTCCATCCCCAGCTTTTCCTGTAAGTCCCCTTTAGGTACTGGTAGGCCACTATGTCTCCTAGGAGCCTTCTCTTTTCCAGGCTGAACAGTCCTAGCTCTCTGAGCTGAGCCTGTGCTTGTAGGAGATGTGCTCCAGCCCCCTGATGATCTTTGTGGCCCTGCTCTGGTCCCTCTTTAATAGGTCCATCTTCCTCTTGTACTGAGAGCATCCACCTCTCTAGCCTGTTTGGGTTTCTCTGGATGACACCATTCAGCTTGGTGTCATCATCATCAGACTTGTGGAGGATGCACTCAATTCCACTGTCTCTCTCATTAATATTAAAACAGCACTGGTTCCAGCACAGATGCTCTCCAACTGGACATTGAGCCATTGACAGGTACCCTCTGGATATGACCATATGATGTGTCAAAAGCTTTGGAGAAGTCCGGATAGATGATATCCATGAGTCTTCCCATATCCGCTGTAGGAAGCCACCAGGTTGGTCAGGCAGGACTTGCCCTTGGTGAAGCCATGCTGGCTGTCTTGAATCCACCTCCCTGAGCTCCATGTGCTGTAGCATAGCTTCTAGGAAAATTTGCTTCGTGGTCTTCCCAGGTACAGAGGTGATACTGACTGGTTGATAGTTCCTGACATCATTCATTCCACCCTTTTTGAAAACAGGTCTGATATTTGCCGCCTTCTGGTCACCAGGGACGTAGCCTGGCCATCGTGACTTTTCAAATCTGATGTAGAGCAGCTTGGCATCTACATCAGTCAATTGTGTCAGGACTCCAGGATATCTCATCAGGTCCTGTGGACTTGTGTTCATTGAAGTTCCTCAGGTGGCCACGAGCCTTGTCCTCACTAACAGCGGGTGGGACATTCTCCCCCTGTTCTCCATCTTGTATACTTCAACTCAGGAGGTGTGAAGAGGGGGCCTGGCAGTGAAGATTGAAACAGAAAAGTTGCGTACCTCAGCATTTTCCTTGTCTGTTCTTGTGAGTATGTCTGTCTTACTCATCAGTGGGGTACGGTATCTTTAAGCTTCCTTTTCTGATACCTGTAGAAGCAGTTTTTGTTGGTTTTGGCATTCTTTACCAAATTGAGCTCCATCTGCTCCTTGTCCTTCTTGACCTCCTCTCTATGTAAGTGAGCAGTGTCTCTGTGCTTTTCCCAGGAATTCTGACCCTGCTTTAACTGCGTGTGCAGTTCCTTCTTGCTTTTTAATTTGTCCTGCAGGTCCTGTCTGAGCCACCCTGGTCTCTTCCTTCCTTGCTGGACTTCTTGCACCTGGGGATGGATTGCTCTATGGAAAGCATCCTTGAAGGGCTGCCAGATCTGTTCTACCCCCCTTTCCCTGAGGACCATTTCCTGGAGGGTTCTATTTAGTAACTTGAAGAGCTGGAAGTTTGCTTTTCTAAAGTTCAGGGTCCTGACTATGCTCCTTGGCTGACATGCCTTCCTCAGTACCATGAATTCTATTAGAGTTTAACCATTAAATTAAAGTTTGCCTCCAATCTTGACATCCCCAATGAATTCACTGGTGTTGGTGATTATCAGATCCAGACTTTGACAGTAATGCCGTTTTAATTTGTAAAGACAGTTCAACAGACTTCTGCAATATGCGCAATGGATGCTGGGCCTTCTACTATTGAATCTTGAGAAAGTAGCATTGTCAGACATGTTTTAGTGTTCACATTTCATTGAAAGGACATGTCTTATTATTTATAACATTTATTTTAGCAGCACTTTTGTTGAAACGCTCCCTGTGCCTCCCTGTTTCTTTACCTTCCTGGTCAGCTCTAGTGTTTCATCCACATGCTTTAATCATAGTGTCTATTCTTTTAAGCAAGACTTCTTGGGTGATGTGTTAGATTTTTCAGTTAGAAAAATATTCTTTACTCACATGTGTGTGTTTTTTTAAAAATAATAAATTGTTCCATGTAGGTGATGCATACATGTTTGTCTGCTAATTTAAATTGTGTTTAATAGTGTAGATACGGTTTTGTAAAGAAACTGGATGCCTGCTTGAGGGATCAAAGTCTCTATAGCTTTTCTTTTACCTTTTAGCTTGCTGAAGCTGTTTGAGAACTTAATTTCATTGCATTGAAGTTAACCCTTGAAGTATCAAGTCAATGTTAATTGTACTAATAGTTGTAGATGCAGTAAATAATGAGTAAACTAAATTATGTTCTTTCTTAGAAATTTGTCTTTAAGGGAAACATTGGAAGAAGAATCTGAGAATGTCTCTGTTTTAACCTCAAGGCTAGAAGTGTGTCTGCCTTTTCTAAAATAGTGAAAGAGATAATTTTTTGGTAAACAAAAGGTATTCTGTTGCATAATTCAATCTATAAGTACCAGCTGTTTACTGTGTTTAACAGAAATAGTATTAGTGAATGGTAGGTTCCTCCAGGCTGTTAAAACTAGCAAGCTGGATAGTGTAGCAAGTGCAATGAGCTTCTCTGCTGCATCCATATGTTCAAATCTTTTCCACCTTAAAATAAAAGTGCAGCTATATCTCACCGACAGGTTTTGTTCCCAGTTTTTCTGTAACTACTGTGAAAATACATTGTGAAAAATTGAATAAAAATGCTTGTCTTTGTTAGGAAAGTATGTCTTAAAATATGATGGAAGATAGCAAATGGTTGGAATGCTGCTGGAGAAACATGTTCATTGAGAAGATGGAAGTAGAGTGAAAAAAATGTCACATGGTAGATGTTGAATTAGGTTCTTTTTAAAAAATAAAAAGTTATGATGTACATCATGTGTTGCTATTCAAAATTCTGTTTCTAGAGATTGATCTACTGACACAGTCTTTAGAAGTAAAAAGTGCTTCTGGAGATTATAGAGGTTAAATGAGCAAAATGCTTGACTTAGAACCGTGTCTATATTGGCTGAATGAATACCCTCGTATCACCTGTTGTAATCGGTTTTTTCAGACACTAGATTATTTTTTCAACTGTAGTAAAGAAGTTACAGTGAGATTAGTCCTGAGCAGCATGCTGCATCTTGGTTCATAGTATAACAGCTACTTTTTTTGACTGCTCCAGTAACTTTGAGCAAGGATGCTTAGAAAAGTGTAAGCTACAGTAATATATTTTAAAAAAGTATTTTGGTCTTGAAGATCTTCTGTAGCTAGAAGCCAAAAGAGTAAAATGCTCATTGAATTTGCTGTGTTAAGGTGTTTGCATTGTCGTGTACGGACTGTGGGGATAGTGTTGACTCTTATCCAGGGGAACATAGACTAGAGAAAGATGACGTTCTTTGAGAAGCAGAAGCTGTTGAATTAAGGAAAGCTGTAAAGAGCAAGCAAAATAGAAGTCTATTAAGACAGGGTTTGGGAACTGGCTCGCCAAGTGAATCCTAGAAATAATGGATGTAAATTGGAGGGGGGTAGGTTTAGACTTGACATAAGAAAGAAATTCTTTACAGTGAGGGTGGTGAATCACTGGAACAGATTGCCCAGAGAGGTGGATGCCCCCTCTCTGGAGGTGTTCAAGACCAGGCTGGACAAGGCACTGCGCAGCCTGATCTAGTGGGAGGTGTCCTTGCCTATGGCAGGGGGGTTGGAACTCGATGATCTTTAAGGTCCCTTCCAACCCAAACTATTCTATGATTCTATGATCCTCCAAGAGAAGTGCCAGAATCTAGAGGACTCATAGAAATGGCACCTTGGAGAAATCAGATTGTGTAGTAAAACTAAAGTAATTGTACTGGGTTTTGTCAGGAAGGACTTAAGCAACTTCTCATCAGAACTGTTTCTGACTTAAGGCAACTGTCATTTTAAATTACAGTAAGGAGTGTTTAAATCCATCAGCAGAATGATACTGTTGTACAGCCTTGTGTGGTGTTATATGCTGAAGAATTCCAGAGGAACTTAACTATGAAACTATAGCGTATGATTTTGATTGTCCAGCTCTTGTCTCATGCAAACTGAAGCATTAAATGATATGCTGCCTTTTCAGTACAAGGTAGAAAATATGAAACTGATATCTTGCAAAAGTATATTAGGGAAATGTAGACTAGTGGGAGGTATGTAGACTAGTGAGGGTATTCTTTCGAGTCTTTCATGATATTCTTAGGAATTGCAACTATGTTAGTATCTGAACAGAAGCTCAGTGGGGCATTGAAGTTAGAGTGCATTCCTGCTGGTTTTTTTACTTTGTGACACTCCAGTGTCTGCTTTTAGAAAGACTGTTTATGCTGTGTCGTAGAGGCTGCAGCAGGCTTGAAAATGAAGATCTCTTATTATTCTCCTCCTTCCCTATCATGGAATGGCAACTGTAAACAGTTATTTTTTTCAGCATTATGTAGATATACCAGATGTGCTTGTATGGGTTTGATACTACAACAAATAAGAACTTTTCTGTGAATAAACATTAAGAAAGGTAGTTGTCTCATTTCCTTATACATGTAGTCTGCTTGTTAAAACAGAACAGTTGGATTTTTCTTTTCAGAAGAGTGTTTCTGTGATTCTTTTTTGCAGATGTAGAAACAGACCAGTCACAAGTTTGGTACAATTACGGGTTAACTGCTTAGAAATAACCAGAGGAAGGAACGAACTGTTTATGGAGTAAGGGAAAGTTACTGCTGGAATTACTCAATACCCTGTTCCTTAATATCTCTATTTATACCTGGAGAGAAGCAATGAATGAGAAAGGGTAATAGAAAGTTACAGCTGACTGTAGACAGTGGGATTTCAATGTTCTGATAAAATTAAATTCTAATTAATAAGGTTTTATGAATCTGGAAGCAAAAAATTCGCTCCATATGTACTTGGTGGCTTTATGTTGCGTATTGTTCAGAAAACACCTTGAAGCTCCTTCCTAATGGATTTTTTTAAAGAACAGCTATATCCTCAAGTATCCTCAGATAGCTGTTAGCAGCAATCTTTGCAAAGACTAGGGCAATAAAAAGAAAGAAGGTGCTTGTCATGGATGAAGTGATAATGTCTTGACTGTGCATTTATAGAATCATAGAATCATACAATAGTTTGGGTTGGAAGGGACCTTAAAGATCATTGAGTTCCAACCCCCCTGCCATAGGCAGGGACACCTCCCACTAGACCAGGCTGCCCAGTGCCCTGTCCAGCCTAGTCTTGAACACCTCCAGAGATGGGGCATCCCCTGGGCAACCTGTTCCAGTATTTCACCACCTTCACTGTAAAGAATTTCTTTCTTATGTCTAGTCTAAATCTATCCCCCTCTAATTTATATCCATTGTTTGTAGTCCTCCCATCCGATATTATGTTAAAAATTCCTTCCCCTGCCTTTCTGTAGGATCCCCTCAGGTACTGATAAGTTACTATGAGGTCCCCTCTGAGCCTTCTCTTCTCCAGGCTGAACAACCCCAACTCTTTCAGCCTGTCTTCATAGGGCAGTTGCTCCAACCCTTCGATCATCTTCGTGGCCCTTCTCTGGACCCTCTCCAATAGCTCAATGTCCACCTTTCAGAAAACATGGTACAGCTGAAAACAAGCTGAAGAAGGTTAGCAGTGGTCAAACTTTGGACTTGCCTATGTGTAACAGAAGAGCAGATGAGGATTATTATCTAGAAAAAGAGTTAGTGAATAGAGACAAGTTGATATGAACTGAGATTTGGAGAAATGCTATGTTTGGAGATGAGCTGCCAGTAATAACTCTTCCTCCCAAGAAGGAGCATCAGTTAAAAGTTAAAATCATGAACAGGCAGCACATTAAAAAGTAAGCAGTTATTTACCCTCATGCATACTTAAATTCTCACAGAATGCTATGGATGACAAAAACAAATGGACTAAAAAAAACCTGGAAAAATCAGTGGAACAAAAGTTCTTCAAGATAAACTACATTATGGTTCATACCTACCCCAAAAGTATGCCAAACAAAACTAATGGAGGCTTGGAAGGACTACTGCAAGGAAACCAGATAACAGCTTTGTCTCTTCTTGTTTTCACACAGCATCTGCTTACTGCTGACTTTTTTGTAAGTGGAGTTTTCAGTTAGGCCTCACTGCTGCTAGGTGTATTGGAGTATTTTCTTCACTGGTCTTGTTATCTTGGAGAGATGGCAAAAAACACTTTCTTGAAACAAGATGTGTACATGTTAATTTGTACCTTCTGTCTTGCTTTGAAGTTTTGAAATTGAGTAGATACATCCACAAATTAGAAAGTTTATTTGATAAACTACACAGTTGACTGTGTAGTTAAATGTTCAGCTGTTTATCTGGGCTCAGTTTAACATAAGGGGCAAAAAGGAGTGTGAGAGGAGTTTAAGATAAGGCAAACAATTATAAATATATTGTTAGAAGCATCTTAGTGCTTTGCTCGTAAAACTTATTTCTGTATGAAAAGGAATCCTGATTATTCAAAATTTGGCATATGGTCAGTTGAAGGCTCTCCGTTAGAGCGGGAATTCTCTACTAAAATGAGTTGCAGAAGTCTCAAGGGAAGAATGATGAGTTCTATGAGGAATGTACAAAACTTTCCTTTTGACAGCCTATGAACTGAACCTGATTTACTTTTTAGGACAGTATTTGGATTTCACTACGATGTTGAATTAATATATTTCTTGAATTACTAATGTTAGAAATATATAAATGTAAAAAACGTTTTTGTAAAATATTATAGAAATAGTTATTACTCCTCTGTTTCAGAAATTGGATTCTTCCATATTTGTTTGGCATGGTTTGATGCTTTACTATTGAAAGCAAACACAACATTCACCTTAAAGCTTAAATAGATCTTTAAAATTTTGAAGAAAGTGTTCTGTAGTGTTGGGAAATAGGAAACTGATACAAGGTCAGGCTCTGAGCAACCTGATCTAGATGTCCTTGTTCACTGCAGAGGAATTGGACTGGAAGGCCCTTGAAGGTTCCTTCCAATTCTATGATTCTATGTCAGACCTACTCCTGTAGCAGTGATATTAATGTACTTCATACTTGAGATTATATTTCACATCTTCATACCTTCTTACATTGAGTAGTAGAGGGTCACATCCTATATGAATGAATGACTAATAAAGGGCTTGAGTGCTCAGAGGAGTCAAAGTGTGCATTTTCACATCAAGCAGTACTTAAACGTCCCTTTTATATCCCTTTGCAAAAACTTATTAATGTTAGTGGCCTATTTCCAAGTCTGCATAAAATTCCACATTCGCAAAATAAAGAAACCATGGAAGAGTAAACATACTTGAGGTTTTTAATTGTTCTTGTGTGCTACTTCAAATTTAGTTAATTGCATAGTTTTTAAGACTTTTTTTTTTTTTAAGAAAATTATCTTTGAGAATCAGAAACTGAATTTGACATTCACCCTTGAGAGAGTTAGTAAATGTCTCCTAGTTTTTGTGTTCTGTGTTGTTCTGTTGTTCTGTTGTGATATAATGTGTTGAGGGCTGATGTGTAGGAGTTGCGATTACCATGAGATGCTGCCTTGAAAATAAAATATAAATATATCTGCCATGAACCCTCTAGTTTCCCATATTAAAGCCTTACTATTACTGTGACATTCTCCTTTCTTAAGTCCAGGGGTTTTTTTGGCTTAAATGATATATAAAACCTATGGCCTATTTTTGTTGAAATTTATTGTAATTGTTAAATCATTGTTATAACTGACGCTGCTTTCTCCTTTAGATTACATGAAGAAATAATTGACTTCTATGACTTCATGTCCCCTCGTCCTGAAGAAGCAGCTATGAGAAGAGAAGTGGTGAAAAGAATAGAAACTGTCATCAAGGATCTATGGCCTACAGCCGATGTGAGTGTAACTTGTGTTGATTTGCTTCTCTTGTAAATTGTGGAGCTTGGTTCACTTAACCTTGCTGTGGTCTTTCTAGGATCGAATGAGGCTTCATTTTTAAGCCAGTTGACTTGATATTACAGCTCTCGCGGTATGGTTTATTTTAAAAGGTGGAGGAAATTTAAAACACTGATTACAGGTTAATGAAGACTACTAATAATTCTTTACATTTTGAGAATTGAGTGTGTGAAGAACATTCCATTTTAGGAATTAGACTTCTTAGAGTAAAAGCTTACAAAACTTGTCTCTTTGTCACTTTAATATTCCTCATGAATACATAGGCTGACAGCCTATGTATCCATTTCTTCAAGGACTTCACAAGCATTTAAAAAAAGACAGTTTAAAACCCTTGAATTTTTTTTTGACTCCTCGCAAAGATACTGCAGAGGTCGTCATCTCTATCCTCACCTGCAATTTTTCCTATCAGTAACATTGCTCTGTCTTGTGGGAACAGCTATAAATCCTGAAATGACCCAGTGTTGCCCAGGCTTTTCATACAAGTTGACTTCTTTGAAGTGACCTAAATTTTGCTGTGCTGTAGCACAGAGGGACGGTTGTCTCAATACAGGTGTCTTAAGTGAATTATATGCTGGAGATTGGAAGCATGCTACTAGAGTTTGAGGTGGACTATGAACGTCTCTTCAGTATGTCTCCTTTTCCTCCTGCAAATGCTAACCACCGTTTCATAGTCATCCTTACATTAAAATTTGTGTTTCTCTGAATTATATGTTTAGATGCACTAGCCGGTTCATAAATTGAAAAAAAATTGGAAAAAAATTTCCCTTAAACTTTTCCAATTTCACTAAAGCTGTCCTATGAGTAAAGGAGGGAGCAGGAGGGAAGGAAATTTATAATAGCTTAAGCTTCTGTTAAACTGCAAATTGATGTTGAAAAGGACTTGTATCGAATGTTTATGGTCTTATTAGCAGGCTTAGTAGAAATTTAATGTTTAAAGAAAAAAACCCTCCAATTTCCTCTGAAGCTGTATCTGTAAGAGAATTTTTAGAGGCTTAACAGAATATATAGTAGGACAAGTCCAGTAACTTTAACGTATCTTTAACATTTACAGAAAAATCTTTTGCAAGTAAAATGATGTCAGCATTCATAATGACAAGCTATTTCACTGATCTGCATTTTTTTCAGGTCCAGATATTCGGCAGTTTTAGTACAGGGCTTTATCTTCCAACTAGGTAAGTAATAAATTACAAATTTGTCATCTTTTAGATTAATTGTAAATTTTAAAGGGGAATCTAGGCTGGAATTTGTAAACCTATCAAAAATTGAGTAAAACTTTTGCCTTATGTTCCATGTAACCTTCCAGTTTTGAGATCTTGAGTATATGAAATATGAGTATTTGATATATTGTACTCTTGTAGGTACCTTTGGCTTTCTGTTTTCAAGATACAATGAAATAGAATGTTTGGTCTTTACTGTGAAAAGACTGTGTCTTGTAAAATAAGGTGAATTACTGAGTTTGTCACTTATCATAGTTACTGCGCAACCTCAGAGTAGTCATCACAGCTGAGTTTTGAAGAGCAAAATGTCTTTCTTTTTAAATCAGTGTTTTATGTTGCTTAGCAGTTCAATAGATGAATTTGGAAAACTTGGGTAGCAGTGTGTTTTTAGGATGAAGGTACTGGAAATTTAATTGCTGTGAGTAATGACCACTGATAAAAATTGTTTGAACTGTTACATGCTTGTTATTATGTGTTGATGAGGGGTAGGATTGGGCTGTGGAAGTCAGAGGGAGAAAGATAAAAGAGAAGTTTGAAGAGCTCATCAGAGAACTTAAAGCAAGAAGCCAGTGTACTACTTAGTAGTATTGAAGTAGACCATATCTTAATATGGCTAAAGGAGGCTTACTGGGATCTTAGAATAAAAGTTGCAGAATGGGGAACTTGGAGAACTTGTAATATGTAGAATGCCAGTGTTACTGGCAGTGTTACATTATTATGTTTAGTCTTAATTGATGTCATGCTGTATTCTTTTTGTCTAGTGATATTGATCTAGTTGTTTTTGGGAAATGGGAACGGCCCCCTTTACAGCTACTGGAGCAAGCATTAAGAAAACACAATGTGGCTGAACCATATTCCATTAAAGTACTTGATAAAGCTACGGTAAGTAATAGTCTCTGGAATACTTAACTGGAAAGTTTTTGGATCCTTTATGATGCTGGCATTCTTAATTCATCAAGCAATTGATGTTTTAAGCACAATGTTTTGTTTCATGAAATATTTTAGTAGAATACATGTGTGCTTAGCAGTTGCATAGAGTTTTTGATCCGGGCAATAATAGTGTGCTGTATTTGCTGGAAGGTCATATTTTATGCTTGCACTGTCAGGGAAGATCTGGAAGTCAGTATTTGCAGAATATCTAGTATTAACTATTTGTATGTTATTTTCCCAATGACCTTTGGGAGGACTTTGTTTAACTAGAAGCCAGTAACTAGAGCTGTCTAGCCTGAAAGACCAATTTTTCAGGTTGTCTTGTTTCTTTTTTATTATTAAGTGGTTTTCTCCAGAAGCAGAGTATTCTCTATTAGCAAGTTGTTGCATTTTTTGGTCTCTGAAACAGAATGACACTTTCAGGCCCAGAAGATTGTAATAGCTTTTGCTAGGATAGCAGTACATAACAGTAACTCTGGTAATTTTAGCTTTACCTGAGAATCAGTGGTATTTTTCAGAATCAGTGATACTGATAGTTGGTGATGGAAAATAATGCTAGGCTAGGCTTATTGTTTTTACTGCATTTCTTAATCTTTCTATTGATGATATAAAATGATGCTATACTTTTGCTCTTTTTAATTTTGTATTTCAGATTAAAAATAAAAGTTCAATTTTAAATAAATCCCAGCAGCTGAAGTTTTAAATTATGAATGTAGGACCATTTTGTTAGGTGGTGGTTAGGCTGAACTGCATATTCACTAGTTCTGTAATAAATAATTGCTGTCAGAAGAGGAAAGATGGCTACTCCCGCTTTGTTTTGATCTGTTCTGTCTTTCATTTGACTCTGCAGTGAACCAGCTCAGCTTGATAAACTAACAGATAGTGTTTTATTTTTTCTGCTAGGCTAGTCTTCTATCAGTTTAGTACCATATGGTGCAGTGCTGGGTCAGAGGAATGAAGTTTACACAGGTTATGAGAGTCTAATATAGAATCATAGAATGGTTTGAGTTGGAAGGGACTTTAAAGGTCATCTAGTTCCTCCCCTTTGCCATGGGGAGGGACACCTCCCACTCGATGAGGCTGCTCAGTGCCTCATCCAGCCTGGCCCCAAATATCTACAAGTTGGGGGCATCCAGAACCCCTCTGG
>VZTY01027157.1:4374-15006 GCA_013400935.1 Turnix velox | reverse complement strand
AGCAAATAATTTCTTTCTTCTCTCCAGCCTAAATCTTCCCTCTTCCAATTTACATCCATTATTCCTAGTCCTTCCATCACATATCCCATTCAAAAGTCCTACTTCTGCCTTTCTGTAGCCTCCTTCAGATATTGAGAAGCTACTATGAGGTTCCCCCTGAGCCTTCTCTTCTCCAAGCTGAACAACCCCAACTCCTTCAGCCTGTCCTCAGAAGGGAGGTGCTCCAGCCCTTTGATCATCTTTGTGGACCTCCTCTGGACCTGCTCCAACATCTCTGAAGGTTTGTTTTTTGGGGTTTTTTTAGGGGATTCTTTTAGCACACACCTCCCTACATGGGACAGAGGGGACAGGTCCCACATTGAGGTACAGAAGGTCCTGCTTCTCATGCCCACCATGCCCACAGCTGTAGCTGCAAAGAGCTGAGAGCCAGAAGCAGTGACAGTGTAAATCTTTGCCACCTCCTCCTTTTACTCCTCCTCCTCCATCTGCTTGGGCAGCCCTGGTGACACCCGAGGCACCAGAGCCACCCTGACTCCCTGCCACATGAGACAGCAGCCATACAAACCCCCTTAAACACTCCAGGATGAAACCAAAGCCTCCAGATCAAATGTTCTTGGGACCACAGAGCTGGTCAGTCCCCATTCCCATAAGCCAAGCTGTTGCCACCATCACAACCCACTACCCTCAACCTCAAAACTCTCTGCCATATCTACACTCTGCACCATGGGGTTCCCATTGCTTCAAAGCCTTCATTTACAGCCTCAACTCTCTGCCTCCCCTGAAGGCCTTCTCCTCATCACACACCAAACCCCCCCTTCCTCCCAGATCCAGAGCAGCCAGCTCAATTTTACTCCTCATTTAATCTTCTAAGGGTCCTGTTGAGCTCAGAGACAGCATCCTCTGGTGGGAGGTCCATGCTCCCAGCTCAAACATCACCACATCACTTCTCCTTCAACAGCAAAATCACTGCTTTAAAAACCAAGGAGAGTCATCACCCCCCCACCTCCACTTCTTTTAATTTTATTCCATGTGGGAATCTCTGTCCAAGCAGCTTTCTTTTTGAGCAGCTCTTGCTCAATATTTACTATTGCTGGTGGCCATGTCAGCACGGGAACACCATCAGCTCCCTCCTGCTGGGTTTCTGAGGAGATCACCCCATGTCAATGCTGTGTCTGTGATTTTTTTTTCAGTGCCATGCAGCCCTTGGGAGTGAATCACCCCAATGCCAGCCTCCTCCTAATCCTACATGCAGCCAAGGGACACCAAAGGGGTTCCCCCTGCCTCCATGGAAAAAAAGATAGCATCATCTGGCTGAGCCCTAGCACTCACCTCCTCCTCAACCAACAGCTGGAACAGTCCCAACACCCCAGAGATGGTGGGGGAGGAGGAGGAGAAAAATAGGAAGTGGCTGCAAGCACTTTGAGGGACTGGAGCTTCCACCCCAGTGTCCTGCAGATTTGGTTTCCATCACCCAACAAAGTTAATGCAACACAAAGCATCTCAGCGCTTCAGGGACCACAGAAGGACACCAAGAGAACATCTTGAAGATGCCCCATGAGGTCATCCACCAGACCCCTGTTGCCAGCCAGGCAATGACAGCATCAGGAACCACCAGAAGCCACCCAGACAGGGACATGCAGAGCCAAGATGGATTTTCCCTCCTCCTGCTGGAAGGGCCAGGATGGAAATCACCCTACTGGGATCCTACATGTGATAAGCAGCCCATCTGCACAGCCCAAAACATGCTGGGAGACACACTCCCATGTTAATCCTGAGACACAAACACCTAAATCTGTGTCAAAGCTCCTGGGTCACCCTCAGCTGCTACAGCAGAAGCATCTCCCCTGCATCCCCAGCCTGAAATCCCCCATCACATCAGATGTCTTCCCCCTTCCAATGATATAATTAAATCTCACACCCCAAAGGGGGTCTCCATCAGAACCTCCAGACACTGACTACACAATCACAGCACTCTCCTCAAACAGCAAGGAGGGACTGAGTGGGCTCTTCAGCTCCACATTTACCAAGATACTGCATGGAAATGAAAAAAAAAAAAATTTAACTCTCAAACCCATCAGCAGAATCCTAAGGGATGCAGAACCTGGCTGCCAGACTGTAGTTTCACCTTCCTCTCCTGATTTTCTAACATGGCATCAAAATGTCTTTGTTCTAGTCCACCCTTCATCATGGTGAAGATCCTCCAAACACTGGTGGCCAACATAGGGTCACAGAATCATAGAATGGTCTGGGTTGGAAGGGACCTTAAAGATCACCCAGTTCCAACCTCCCTGTAGTGGGACACCTCCCACTACACCAGGTTGCTCAGTGCCTCATCCAGCCTGGCCTTAAACACCTCCAGAGATTGAGGAGGCATCCACAACTCCTCTGGGCAACCTCTTCCAGTGTCTCACCACCCTCACAGCAAAGAAATTCTTTCTTATATCTAGCCTCAATCTCCCCTCTTATAATTTACATTCATTACTCCTAGTATTGCCATTACATATCCCATTCAAAAGTCCTACTCCAGCCTTTCTGTAGCCCACTTCAGATATTGAGAAGCTAGTAGGATGTCCCTCCCAGCTTTCTTTTCTCCAGGCTGAACAACTTGAACAACACCTCCAGGGATTGAGGGGGCATCCACAACTTCTCTGGGCAACCTCTTCCACTGTCTCACCACCCTTACAGGAAAGAAAGAACTTCTTTCTTAGATCCAGCCTAAATCTCCCCTCTTCCAATTTGCATCCATTATTCCTAATTCTGCCATTGTGGATCCTCTTAAAAAGTCCTACCCCAGCCTTTCTGTAGCCCCCTTCAGGTATTGAGAAGCCACTCTGAGGTCTCTCCTGAGCCTTCTCTTCTCCAGGTTGAACAACCCCAAAATCGTTCAGCCTGTCCTCAAAAGGGATGTGCTCCAGCCCTCTCATCATCTTCATGACCCTCCTCTAGATCCACTCCAACAGCTCAATGCTCTTCTTATGTTGAGGCTCCAGAATAGGACACAGTAACTCCAAGTGGGGCTTCACCAGAACCAAGTAGAGGGGCAAAATCACTTCTCTTGACCTGCCTCCCTGCCATGGGCAGGGACACCTCCCACTACCACAGGTTGCTCAATGCCTCTTCCAGCCTGGCCTTAAACACCTCCAGGGATTGAGGGGGCATCCACAACCTCTCTGGGCAACCTCTTCCACTGTCTCACCATCCTCACACTAAAGAATTTGTTTCTTAGATCCAGCCCTAAAACTCCCCTCTTCCAATCTGCATCCTAGAGGGTCCATAGGGCTCACTGTTCTCCCTCTTCCCTAAACACAGGAATTTAACACATCCTCATTGTTTGAATTTCTTTCTACTTCTCCTCAGCCAAACTCCACACAGAAGACAAGATGCAATCTCCCCACGGGCTGAGCCTGCCCAATTATCCCAGTGACACTCACACATCACTGCCCCATGCCTTCATTAGTTTAAAAAAAAAAAAAATCTCGTTACACTTCATTGCCAGAGCTGGAAGGGATGGAAGGGGAGGGTGGGAACTATTGTGGGATGGCACTGGGGTGCCAGTCCCCACATCACCTGCACCCAAGCACCTGCCAGCAGCAATTAAATCAGCCTTCAAAGAGCCATCCCAGCTTTCCCAGCACCATTAGCCGTGCCCTGAAGGGAACACACTCTATTTTCAGCCACAATGACTTAAGACCAGGTCAGAGGCAGGTTAAATGGGACCGTGGCAGCATCATCTCCCTGCCCTCCCATCGAGGAATTAATCCCTGCTGGGTGATGATGGGCAGCAGCCAGCCCAGTGGGCACACACCAGGATGTCCATACAAAGAGTAAATGCCACCAATCCTCAGCTGTGGTCACCAGCAACCCTGGCATCCTCCTCTCTCTGGTGGGTCATCCCAGTTTTATCCCTGCCTGTCCCCCACAATGCCCAAAGGTGCTGGAAGGAAGGATCCACCCTCCATTCCCCACATGATGCCAAACTCATCCCAACTCAACCTCTCCTCCAGAAATCAGGTCCCCAAAAAGATGGGTGCTGCCCCAATTTTTCATCAGAGAGGTGGCATCTCAACCCACTTTGCCAGGGAGAAGCTGGCCCCCAAAAGATGAGTGCTGTCCCAAGTTTTCACCACAGAGGTGGCATCTCAACCTACTTTGCCAGGGAGAAGCTTTCACCAAAAAGATGGGTGCTGCCCCAAGTTTTCACCACAGAGGTGGCATCTCAACCACTTTGCCAGGGAGAAGCTGTCACCAAAACCTCAACCAGTCAAGCCCAAGAAAACATCTGGCAGGAATGTGGCAGCTGGATAAGGGTTTGTTTTGTCTCCCAGGCTCCCAGCAGGAGCTGGGATGACTCAAAGCCCCAGCACTCCTCATTTTAAACTTCCTGGTCTTCAGAGTGTCTGCTGTGCCTCAAAGTCTCTCAGGGTCCCTTTCAAAAGAGGAGGTGGCACTGCAAGGGGAAACTGAGGCACGGGTACAGCACCCTGATCAAACCTGAGCCTCAGCCAGCAACCTACACACAATATGGGGATCAAAGAAGTGAAAATGCCCCAAGAAACACCCCAGGGATGGTGGATGGACACAATATGGGGATCCAAGAAATGAGAAGGCCCCAAGAAACACCCCAGGGATGGTGGATGGACATCATGGCTGGGGCAACATAGCTCCACAGCTCGGTTCTGTGTCTCCCACTCAACCAGAACTGGGTGACAGAAGCCAAAGCTGCCAATCTGTGGCACCCTATGTGCCACAGGGGGGGTTCATCCCTCTCCCAGAGCCCAGCACTGACCTCCACAGGACCAAAACCACCCTGGGAGAAACCTGGCATAGGGCTGGAGGTGGAAAAATGAGATCCACAAAGCAGCACGGTCCTCTACACCCCTTCTCCTTAGGAAATCAACCTCAATGTCCAGCTCAACGCCCACCAACCCCTCATTTTGGCTCATTTTTCCTTCCAGAGGCTCCTGTCCCACCCACATCCTCCTCACCATCACCTTTTCTATCCCAAAACAGCAGCCCAAGTGTGAGGGGAGTCTCCAGAGCCACCCATCTCCCCGCTGCTGGAGGAGAAGGAATGCAGTGGCAAACTGCTATGGAGGCAGGGCTTTAATTCCTGAGGAATTATGCAAATCCACCTCCAAATTGGAAGCACAAGCCCTTGGGCTGTTGACAAACTGCCAGCCTGGTCCCCAGGGCCACCAGGCAGGGACAGCCACAACCCTCCAGTCGGGTGTTAAGCTGGAGATGGATGCCCTATAGATGTAACATATACAGTGTGCAAACACATGGGGAGCAAAATAATTCCAGAATGATTTTTTGGCATTTTTCCTCCCTCTCAGCCAGGGAAAGCTCCTGTCTCCCTTCACGAGATGGAAACAGGGTGAAATTCAAAGCAAGGAAAGATAAAATCCACCGTGGTTGAGGGATGGGAAGGAAGAGAGAGCCTAAAATGCTTGTGCCGGCAAAGAACGACAACCCTAAAAAAACACATCAGAGAAGGAAGATCCATCCACAAAACAGTCAAGGAGAAGAATCAATCTGCTGAAAGCAGGAATTTCCAATCCCACACAAACCCCCGGCATCCCTTAAAAGCTGCAGAAGAATCACTGCTTTGTATCCTTAATCTCATTAGGGAGAAAGCCCGGCAGCGGCGCTGGGATCACACCGGAGGGAAAGCCCAGCACACTGGGAACCCCGAGTCAGGGAAAGGAAAGTGTGCTGGGATCTCACCACCACCCTGGGAAGGTGCCTTCATCCAGTTTCACTCCTCTGCCTCATCTTTCTATGCATTTTTACCCCAAAATTCAACGCTCCACACGGTAACACAGAGACCCCCCCTCTGCTGCTCAGCACGGAGCTCAATCCCTCGAAAAACCCCAAGCAAGTTGGCCCTTCCAATTATTACTTTTAAATGATTTTTTTTTCCCATTAAAAGCAATTAAACCCCATGTATTAAAAGCACATTCAAGCCACAGGCTGTGAAGGGATCAAGGGGAGAATAAATCCAACCACCAAACATAAAAAGGGGACCTTTGCTGGCAGCAATGTGGCAGGAGAAGATGGATGGCAGCAGAAGAGGAACCTCTGTAGAAGTTCCCGGGGATGCAGATCTAAAGAGATGAGGTTGAGCACCTTAAAAATCTCTGTTATTCCACCTAAAAAGGTGTTTTTTCTCCTAAATGTTGGAGAAAAACATCTGGAGTTGCACAGCTCTGAGCCCACCATGTTCCATTTCCCTCCCTGCATCCAAGCTCCTTCAAAATGGCTCTTTGGCCACTGCCACGGCAGCAGTAATAAAAAAAAAATCTATTCCCAAGGTCACTTGCATCATTTTTGCCACTATTTCAAGTCTGGTTGGATTTAAACAACAAGAAAAAAATCCAGCCTTGGATAAAGCCAAGTGCCCCCCCCTTCTCTCCTTTGCCTTTCTGCCCGTCACCTCCCTGGGTTTAGAGACACCCAAGTCTCAACCACCTTTCACTTCCCATCACAGTCAGCAGCAACAGCTGGAGAGGAAAAACCAGAGCATATTGTGCTCCCAACAGCTGATCCTGGCAGTGTGGGGAGGGAGGGAGGAGGGAGTCCAACTGTCACTGTCACCCAGACACCGTCACCCTACGGCAGGGGATGGGTGTGAAGGGTCCCTGTGGCTTCACTCCCTTGGCTTGGAGGTATCAGAGGGATGTGAAGGATGAAAAAAAATGGATGGAGGAGAGAAGGAGGGGGGGAGAGAAAAGGAGAGATAGAAAAGGAGGGGATGAGGAGAAAAAAGGAGGGGAAAGAGGAGAGAAAAGGAGGGGAAGAGGAGAGAAAAGGAGGGGAAGAGAGGAGGAAAGAGAAAAGAAGAGAATGGAGGAGAAGGAAAAGAGAGGAAAGAGGAGAAGAAGAGAGGGAAAGAAAAAAGGAGAGAAAAGAAAGAGGAGAGAAAAGAAAGAGGAGAGAAAAGAAAGAGGAGAGAAAAGAAAGAGGAGAGAAAAGAAAGAGGAGAGAAAAGAAAGAGGAGAGAAAAGAAAGAGGAGAGAAAAGAAAGAGGAGAGAAAAGAAAGAGGAGAGAAAAGAAAGAGGAGAGAAAAGAAAGAGGAGAGAAAAGAAAGAGGAGAGAAAAGAAAGAGGAGAGAAAAGAAAGAGGAGAGAAAAGAAAGAGGAGAGAAAAGAAAGAGGAGAGAAAAGAAAGAGGAGAGAAAAGAAAGAGGAGAGAAAAGAAAGAGGAGAGAAAAGAAAGAGGAGAGAAAAGAAAGAGGAGAGAAAAGAAAGAGGAGAGAAAAGAAAGAGGAGAGAAAAGAAAGAGGAGAGAAAAGAAAGAGGAGAGAAAAGAAAGAGGAGAGAAAAGAAAGAGGAGAGAAAAGAAAGAGGAGAGAAAAGAAAGAGGAGAGAAAAGAAAGAGGAGAGAAAAGAAAGAGGAGAGAAAAGAAAGAGGAGAGAAAAGAAAGAGGAGAGAAAAGAAAGAGGAGAGAAAAGAAAGAGGAGAGAAAAGAAAGAGGAGAGAAAAGAAAGAGGAGAGAAAAGGAGAGAAAAGAAAGAGGAGAGAAAAGAGAGGAGAAATAATGCAGGAGAAGAGAGAAAACAGTAGAGAGAAAAGAGGAGAGAAAAGAGGAGAGAAAGGAGGAGAGAAAAGAGGAGAGAAAAGAGGAGAGAAAAGAGGAGAGAAAAAAAAGAGGAGAGAAAAAAGAGGAGAGAAAAAAAGAACAAAAGAGGAGAGAAGAAAAGAGGAGAGAAGAAAAGAGGAGAGAAGAAAAGAGGAGAGAAAAGAGGAGACGGGAGGAAAGGAGAAATGAGACAAGAAAAGTGAGGAGGAAAGATAGGAAGAGGAAAGATGGAAAAAGAGAGAGGAATAAAGACAGAAAAAGAGGGGAGGAAAGAAAAAAGAAGAAAAAGAGGAGGGAAGAAAAAGAGGAAAGAAAAAGAGAGGAGAAAAAAAGAGAGGAGGAAAGAAAAAAGAGAGGAGGAAAGAAAAAGAGGGGAGGAAAGAAAAAGAGGGGAGGAAAGAAAAACGAGAGGAGGAAAGAAAAACGAGAGGAGGAAAGAAAAACGAGAGGAGGGAAGTAAAAAGAGAGGAGAGAAGGAAAAAGAGAGGAGGAAAGAAAAGAGGAGAGAAGAAAAAGGGAGGAGGAAAGAAAAAGGGAGGAGGGAAGAAAAAGGGAGGAGGGAAGAAAAAGGGAGGAGGGAAGAAAAAGGGAGGAGGGAAGCACTATTTCTATGTGATTAATGAAAAATAATATCAGCAAAATATCAAACACTACAATGTATTGGACAAGATACATCCCAAACGGCGGGAGGGAAACCTGAAATGACTCTTGTGTAAAACAGCAGCGCCCATTTCTGCTCCACCGGGAGAAGGAAAACCCCAAATCATCAGAGCAGCACAGGAGTGATCCCTCCCCAAAACTTCGCTCCTTTTCAAAGAGAATTCCCAGTGGGAAAAGCCACGGAGGGGCTGCAGCTGGATGGGGAGCAACTCCCTCCCTGTGAAGAGCTCCTACTTCATTCCTGAACCATTTTGGGGTGGTTTGAGGGGATTTTTGGGTTGGTTCAGGGCTTGCCATACTCTCCATTTGGGCAGCCAGGCAGGACAAACAGTGTCCTTGTCACCAGGGAGCAGGGGATGGTGGATGGCATTCCCAAATCCAGCGGTGACACCTCCTGGCTCTATCCAAGCAGCTTTCGTGTCGGCACACGCTGCTTCCCGGCATCACCTCCCACCCCAAGCTTTTAACTGGGACCAGTTTAATAGCACGGGCTACTGGAAACACACACACACACAAGGGAGCCTTGTTTGGACTCGTTTGGCTCTAACCCTGGCTGCGGGAAGGGATCTGATGATCCGACACCTTCCTCCTTCTCCTCCTCCTCCCCGCCGGCGCTCACCTGGACGCCTGCCCGAGGGATGTTAATTCCCCAGAACAAGGTTCATTTCCATATTCATCAGGAGATGGTGAAATGAGGAGATGGAGGGGGGGGAAGGGAGGAGGGAGGCTATTTATTACACAATTATAAACTCATTTTGGCCCTTACCCTGGGTTATCCAAGGAAGGAGAGCTAAAATTTCCCCCTCACAAAAAGCCCTGCTCTGCTAAACAGGATTTTATTCCCATTTCTCCAACAGCTGCTGTGCTGGGAAAGAGTGGGAAGGATCTCCTGGCCAGTAACCCCCCCATGCCATTCTCAGATAGGGTTTCCAGCACTGGCACACCCTCCAGATTCAACTTTCAGCACTGGTTAAAGCTGGGATGAGGGGTTGTCCAAGCCTACCAAGGAGATTTGGTGGTGTTGGGTGGGGGATAAGAGAAGGATTACTAAAAGCAAACCTAAAAAAGCACATCCCTGCCAGCATCATGCCTCAAAAAGTCAGATTCCCCTTCATTTCAGTGGGGAAGGATGAAGAAACCCCCAACACAAAGGAGGATTCCATAGGACCTCCCTCCAATCAAGTTCTGTATCACAACGTTGTCCCTTGGGCTTCTATCTGTGGTCCCAAACCAGTACCCCACCACCAGCTACCACCACTTGGGTTGCAAACATCAATTGGGGTAGGAAAACAAGGAGGATGGTCATCCCCACCCCTCCTGAAGGATGGACATGCCACTTCACACCCCATCCCACCACCAGGAACCTTAGGGAAACACCAGGACGTCAGGAAAAGGTCTCCCCAACACCTCAAGACTCCCTCCAATCAAGTTCTGTATCACAATGTTGACCCTTGGGCTTTTTATCTGTGGTCCCAAACCAGCACCCCACCCCAGCTACCACCACTTGGGTTGGAAACATCAATTGGGGTTGGAAAACAGGGAGGATGGTCCTGAAGGATGGACATGCCACCTCACACCCCATCCCACCACCAGGAACGTTAGGGAAACACCAGGACATCAGGAAAAGGTCTCTCCAACACCTCAAGACTCCCAAAAGCCACAAAAGCCCTACAGCCACATGGGCATCACTTCATGGCCAAGGGTCTTCTCCACCCTGGGATTGCAGAGGGGATTGGGGACAACATTCCTACCCAGTACAGACCAGTATCACACCCCCCACTTCTCCAAAGCCCTGCTGGGACAAGCAGTGAGTCTGAAAACAGGGATCAAAAAGCATCTTATTTCAACAGGGCCCCAAAAGGAGGAGGAGAAACATCTCCTCGGGCAGGTCTCTGGCCAGTCCACATTCCTNCACACACACACACAGAGGGATTTCAAGGACCATTAAACCCCGATGGTATTTTCCTCCCAGCATCCAAACGTGACCAAGAAGAACCATCACAAACCACAGCCACGGGGGTTGCTCCATCCTTCTACTGGGAGGAGATGGGCGGCAGTGGGTGTCTCCCCTTGGGAGAGCCTACACAGGGTTGGGAAAACACAGAAACCTGGATATAAGGTTTGGAAAACCTGGATGGATGAGGGAATTGTGTTTCTTTTCTGCTGGCACGGCCGAGGGCTGGGCAAAATCTGCCAGCTCAGCAGAAACACAATTTTGCCATTATAAGGACAGCTACAGTGGGATTTTGCTGGCACAGCAAAGCTAGCCTGGGGAGGAAAAAAAAAGGGGGGAGGAAAAAAAAAAGGGGGGAGGAAAGGATATTTTTTATTTTAATTCTTTTTTTTTTTCCCCCTCTACACTCCTACCTGGCCCAACCTCATGGAAAAA
>VZTY01027154.1:46801-82932 GCA_013400935.1 Turnix velox | reverse complement strand
AACCTTCTCTTCTCCAGGCTTTAGAAACTGAGACAGGAGTCAAATGAGCCAATCTCAGGAGACATAGCAGTTCCTTAACAGAGCTAGAAGCAGAACATGCATGATTCAGAATGAAAGGCCAAGATTCCTCCTAGCTAGAGTTAGGTATCAAGCTGAAGACCCCCAATTAGGAGTTCTAATTGCCAGAGAAGTACTATTCCCCACAGCATAGCTATGTCTTTGGTTGAATTCTAAAAGAATGTTTCCTCTCTGATTTTTGGGAAGTGCAATAGATCTGTTTTCCTACTCAGCTACTTCAATTGTATGCCTGGCACTAAGGCCTTAGTTCAGTCTGTTGGTTAGTATGAACTGTAAAACTGTATACCAGTTCAAATTAATGCCACTCATTTATCATCCTTCAAGCTGCCTTCTGATTACTGCAGGCAGCTATGTCCACTTTTGCAATAGCTTTGCTGGAAGATAACTCTTTGACCAAAGGAGAAAATTCAGCATCTTCCTCTGAGAACCAAGAACTTTCTGTTTGTCTGTCGAACAGATGTTAGAAACAAAGTCCTTTGCACTCACCAAGACTTTCACAAACAGATGGCTTGTCTGTTGTAGTTGTCTTTGCTGGTTTTTTGTCTTTTTGTTTGGTTGGGATTTTTTTCTAAAAGGAGCACTTTCTAAGAATAATACATTGATAAAATAATTTTGTATTTTCAGGTAATGCTTTGTCCTGTGCACCATCATCTCTGTGGTGAGTGACTTTTTAGTTGTTTAGGGCCAGCAGTGAAAACTTTGCGGAATGAGAGAAGACCTGAGAGGTGATTTCATTAGTGTTTGGGAGTACCCAAAGCATTTGTGTCAGGAACAGCAGGCCACACAGGTTTTAGTGGTGCCCAAATACAGGACAAGAGATGAGAAGCACAAGCTAGAATACAGGAAATTGCATCCCAACACGAGGAAATTCTCTGCTGCTGCTGTTGTTTGGCTTCAGGTGGCAAGGAAGAGCCACATGTCTCTCGCTCAAACCAGCACTTCGAGGGACCGAATCACGAGAAAAAGGCAACACTTGTAAGTTGAGACCAAGGCAATTTAGCAGCACAGCAAAGGCAAGAGGGAAACAGCAACAGTAAGAGGAGCAGAGGAATACACCTGCATGCTACAGAGCCACCACTCACCCACCGAAGCTGGGGTGGCCCAACCCCCTTCTGACCCACCAGTCCCTCCCCCACAGCCCCTTCCTACCCCCTGCTTTGAGACTGGGCAAGGCTCTGAGGGCATGGGGATAGCCCATCTTCTTGCCAGAGCCTAGGAAAAGTTAACCCTGCCCCTTCCAGAGCCAGGACCACACTGAGGGTGCCAGAGCACTGAAACAGGCTGCCCAAGGAGTTGGTGGAGTCTGTCTCTGGAAGCATTCAAAACCTGACTGGAAGTGTTTCCAGTGCATCCTCCCCTGAATGTCCTTGCTTGAGTAGACAAGTAGGACTACATGATCTCCAGAGGTGTCTTCTAGCCCTCACCGTTCTGTGATTCTGTGAAATCAGCAGACTTCAAAAAATGCTACTACACAAGAAAGGAAACACAGATAATAAAAGCAATTGTTCAGGGTTTTTTACCTTTTTTCCCCCCTTTTTTTTTACTGGAGCATAACCTGACAGAATTTCAGTGTGACTGTTGACTCCCATTTATTAAACAGCCTCTTTAAAAGGAATAGAGATAAGATTCACCTAAATTGTGTATCTAAAGAGAGGAGAAAGAAATAAGATAGAACCTGCTTGTCCAAAATGAAGTCCTGGAATTTCCCCTCAGACTCTGTCTTAGAGTTCCCCCTCAGTCCAATTTATCAGAGACTTGAGGTTCTTCTCAAGGAACTGAGGTACCTCTCAAGGCAAGGTGAAAACAAGATACTGGCAATTAGTGCAAATTCACTCTAGAAAGCCTTCTACATCTCTTTATCTGGTTTTACTCATGGTCCGCTTTTAAGCCTTCACAGAGTCTCAGCTGATGGGGAACATCATGAAAGGATGTGAACTATTCTGGGCCTCAGTATCTTGGAAGCCCAGTCTGTGCAGAAAGTTAGAAAGCCATAAAGATGCCAGTTTTGTGGCAGTAGCTATGAATTACTAAAATGCTTAGAAATGTCACCAGGTTCAGAGACATCATGTGCAAGGTTTAATGCTCAGAAACAAGTCATTGTGGTTCTTGGGGAAGGATCCTGATTTGACAGTGAGAGACCAGGGTGTGCTGCACGAAATAATGTTGCTAGCCCCTCTGCGAGAGGCAAAGGAAAGTGTCCAAGGACTCTCATCTTGAATATGTTCTCTCTTAGTAATCAAAAGACTGGAAATGGTCATCATGGGATAGATAAAAGCCTTTTGGTCATATTCAGCTACTTTGAAAGCTTTTGCTTAGCTTTTATGGCAAGCAGCAGTTTACTTTTCTGTCTTGTCTAGGCCAGGATGTGCAGCTCCTGCACAGCACTGTGGACTTAGAAGCAAACCAGTTGATTACAGGGCAGTTATTTTTTGTCAAAAAAGCAAGTGATATCTTGATTGGCCAGTCAATTCAGAACATGGTCTGTAGTGAAATGAATGGCAATTTGATTATGTGCTACCACCACAAAACACAATCTGATTTGATTTCAGCAATTTTTCTTTAATATTTGTTTACTATTTTCTTTAATATTTGGTTACTACCTTTCAATTTAGTGTAATCAGGGGAGAGCAGAACCCTGGAATATTATAATTTCTCATATTAAACTTGAACTTGTTTAATACTTACTAGAAGGTTATAAAATTACTTATAAAATCAAATTGAGTGATTCAAGCTTGCAGAATGATGCTTAATCTTTGGTTGTTCCACCTCTGCAGTATAAAACTGCCCCTGCAGTAAACATGGTCTTTTTAGAAGTATATTTATTTCACTTCTTTAGAAAAAATGATCTTGATTATTTCACTTTTGCTGTTTTTATTTTGAGTTTTTGTAGGAAAGATTTTGATCTACTGTTGTAATTTTGTTTACCTCACAGCCGGACACTCCTAGAAGTAAATATATATGCTTCCTATGACAGATTTGCCTGAGTAAATATACTGCTTTGATGCCAGAGCACTTAGTGTAATAGAAACACAGATTTTTAGAGTCTGAAGGGACTAGTTACTCCTCCATGGGACCTCCTCTATCTATCCTAAAATTTCACTCAGTAATTCTTTCATGAAGTCTTGTGACTAATGGGTAGAAGTAGAATGAACTCATTAAGTAGATACCTAATCTTGATAAAAAAAGGTCTTGCTGCCAGATTATCTGCAGCATCTTCCAAGTTTTTCAGAGTGTTGCTGTTTCCCAGAATACAGGCTTCAGCCAGTAAGTACAAACCGACGTTTTTAATCGTTGGATGTAAGATCTTCATTTGACTTCATTTGATAAACTTGTTTGATGATATAATATGCTATTTCTTTTGGCAATAGCTTCCTTGTTAGTAATAATTTCTTCAACATCTGAGAGATTATGGGCTTTATCTACAATGACTTCATTCTTCCCAAATATCTATGAATTGTTTCCTTCTAATTTTGTAACCATAGACCTCAAGTTTGTCTTAACTGACAAGATACTGTACTGATGCATTGTGTTTCCATAGAATAGTATTTTGATGAATGTCTAGCCTCACAGAAAGTATCAGGCTGCCTTTATCAATAAGACTTACAACATTCTGAGAAAAACCTACTTTAAAGTTTAAAATCCCTGTCTTCTTCTTTGATTTCATTCAAGAGTTCTGATCAATGGAGTCAGTGGTTATAGACAGAGGGGAGCAGAATCCAGCATTCTTAGGTCCATTCTGGATTTACTAGCAATATTCAACAATAATTATACTTCTGTAGGATATACTTGCTCTCCCATTGCAGAAAGATGCAGACTTGAAAAGGATAGAGGGAGCCCCAAAAAAAAAAAGCATCTCCAGTTGCAGGTGGTTTCAAGTTGAAATGTATCATTATATATTTGTGCCATACCCACCAATGGTCATTTTTAATTCCATTTCCATGGAAAAGTATTTTTCTGAAGCTCTGTTTGAGAGGAGAACTCTTGAGCTAAGGGGAACAAGTGATATACATGGTGAATAATGTTGAGGGAAATCAGGATTTCACAGGTGGAGTTTAATTTACCAGAGAACATCAGTACTTACTAAATCACTCATAGCTGTAATTTGTCAGTTTCTAACCAAAGATGTTCACAGTGTTTTGAAATAAATCTAGCTACTACAAAATACGAATTTTTTAGGGTTTGGAGGAGCATCTATTGCAACCTTTTGCTAAATACTTTGGGCTCCAAGTGTAATAACAGACCATTGCAGCACTTTTGAATATCATAG
This sequence comes from Turnix velox, assembly GCA_013400935.1. Lineage (NCBI taxonomy): Eukaryota > Metazoa > Chordata > Aves > Charadriiformes > Turnicidae > Turnix > Turnix velox. The sequence goes on along the minus strand of VZTY01027154.1, from coordinate 78,587 downwards.
TCTTAGCATATATAATTTTTTACATTTACCAGTCAGTGACTTGGCATACAAGAAACAAAAACAATTTTTAAAAGGCATAACAAAAACATAAAGGACGCACTAAAAAGCAAACTTTTGCAAGAACAGATAGCTAGAGCATTCTTTTGAGCTTCACAAAATACCGATCAAAACAAGGGCAGGACACAGTGAAGACGTGAAGAATGAGTGAAAACAGAAAATTTGAAGAGAGGAAGATGTGTCAGTAGGCGTTACTTTGGCTGGATTTATCTCCCAGCTCTATGACTCTTCTTTTGTCCATGAATTAGGAAGACTATACACTACAGCAGAGGACATGCTGTTCCTTGGTAGCTTACACAAAATCCCATAGCTCCTGTGGTCACCTGTTGCTAAAGCTCTGTGTGAGTCACTGATTTGGCTCATGCAAATGGAAGTGACTATCAAGAAAATAACGTGAACAAAGGTACAGAGAAGTAAAATGGAAAACAGCAGAAAATCAAAACAGCAGAATATCATACTGCTGAGACACATGCCTTGGTTATGGCTACTTATTCCCTCTGCATAGCTGCGTTCTTTCTTCTGTTTAAAATGTAGTTACTGTGTTATTGATTTCCTAGATATGTTTTTAAAAGCATTTACAATTCGGCAATTACTTTCTGCTTAATGCAGAATGTCAAAACAGAGATATTGATCCAACTAATTGATAAATTGATTCATTATTTCCCTCACATGACTTTGTATAGACCTCATCTGAAATAATAAAAGAAAGAGAAATAAGTTTGATATTGTCAGGAATGTTATACCACAAATAGTTAAGGAAAGATTAAAGAACCTTGAAAGTAAACAGTTTGAGGATGAAGTAATTTTCTAGTAATTGCTTATTTATTGAAATAACCACTCAGTGGAAAAGCTAACAACAGAGCAACAGAAAGAATAAATACTGACCATTGTACACTATTAAATCTATTTAAAGTTTATGTATTGAATCCAGAGAAAAGGGTTTGCTTTCAATGATGTCGTCAGAACAATTTTTAAGGAATGGTCATTTAGTCCATTATGAAGTAAAACAGAATAATACTTATTACAATTTAGGAATCAGCTTTGAACCCGAAATCCAGTGTGGTAGATTTAACATGCAACTGGCAAAAGGTTTGTGAAAGCATGTTTGATAGAAAACAGGGTATGATCATGGAAACTGCCCTGACCTCTTCCTTTGAAGTGAAGGGCAGTTTCTTCAGCCACATGAATAAAATGGCAGAGATGAAATAAATGCTGCATCAGGGGTTAACTGAAACACAGGGGTAGGAAAAGACCTTTGAAAATCAACCAGGATCATCTATAGTAGGTTGCACAGAGTCACCTCCAGTCAAATTTGAATATTTCTGAGGATGGAAACTCTACAATCTTTCTGGTCAACTTATTTCTGCCTTTTTGCTTACCTCCCCCTTTGCCAGTTCCCAGGAGTATTTTGCAGGATACTCACTGTTGAGTTTCTCCTCTATTATAAACTACATCAACAGCTAAAGCATCCCTGGCACCTTTCTTACAGGTGCAGAAATTACTCCTAGTCTTCTGCTATAGAAGAAGTCTTCTGCTTTAGTTTTCTGCAGCTAGCAGCCACACATCTTTTCAGATGGATGTTTATTTCTGTCTCAGTCTCCATCTAAAAAAAATCCAACCAATAAAACCTCCCTAAAACATTTTTATGAAAAAAACTGGGCCACAATTGCCCTCTGTACATGTTGAAACATTAAGGCCATAACCACAACAGCCATTTCTAATCCCAGGGTCCTTTTTTATGAAGCTTTGCTGTTCTCAGAACATTAGCTATTGCACTGGAAGTCCAAGCAAAACACCAACGGAAATGATTAGTTAAGTAATGATGGAGGTATCTCATGAACTGTAAACTATTAATAACTTTTGTAGCAAATTTTGACTAAAATTATTCTACAAACAATCAGTTAAAAGAAATCTGCATCACAGGAGGCAGTTCAGAGAAGCTGAAACTACAACATATTTTAACAGCTGGAGAAAACTGAGGGTGTCAAAACAATATGAAGGGATAAGGAACACACAGGTCAGTTGCATAATATTAAATTAGACCTTAGAGAACTAGTTCTGCTTTTGTTTCACTGATGGAAAACTGATGGGGTCACTGATGTTTGCCTAGTGCAAATGATTTTAACTTTAAGGGATAAATGTGGGCCCCAGTGAGAAAGCTTAGAAAAATCTGGATATTTTAAAAACTCTCAAGGTAAAGCGGGAGTAGTCAAAGTGCTTTCTGGGCCATTAGTTGGTTTCCTTCAAGAACTTATGAAGGACAGAGAAAATCTCCTGGGACAGGAAAAGATCAAATGCAGCACCTGCTACTACTAATAAAATGACAACAACACCTGGAGCAATATAAACTCATCAGTAGTACCTGGAATATGATAAAACAGATGATCACTGATCACATAATCAATTAGTAAACACTTAGAGGAGAACTTCTAAAAGTTGCACTAATAAAACATACTTGTGAATCAGACCAATCAGGCTATATCTTTGAGGAGATAACCAAGTGAATAAACAACAGCAGCAGGTGTGACATACATTGACTTTATTAAGATTTACAGGGTGTTGGGCTCAGTTTCCTGGAAAATGAAAGTATAGTAGAGAATATACCATAATGCCGGTCTGCAACACAGAGGCCTGTGAAAAGACTGCTAGCTGTAAGCTTATTCTAGTGAAGCATGGAGGGATCTGCTTCATTCAGCATTCTCATTAATGACTTGATCTAAAGAATATACTCATAATTCATGGATAATGCTGAGTCAGGAGGGATGAATTATGTTGAAGATTCAAGGATCAAAATTCTTAATAAGCTGAAGCAAATCAAAGACGAAAATTAAAGAAGAAAATTAAAGACGAAAATTTGCACAAGTGTGATGTATTTTGATGAGGAACAGGAAGCGCAGAAATGAAAAGACTAACGAGCAAGCTTCAGTAATGCAAAAAAAGGGACTCTGAGTTACAGCTGATGTCAAACTTAACCCGAGTCAGCAGTTTGATGTTGCTGGGGAAAAAAAATGGGAAGTTTCACTTTATAATAAAGTGAGAGAATGTTGTTTGTTAGACATTGGAAGAAATGATTTTCTAAGCATCATCTGTCAGGCCTCAGCTAGATAAATATGTTTTACTTAAGACATTGTACTTTGTGAAATTTATAGGAAGGACTGAAGAAAAGCTGGAGGAGTCAGATAAGAAAATGAAGAGGATTGTAGAATATTACAGCTGTATAAAAGTTGAAAGAAGAGTGCTTCCAGTGGTTGAGAAAGTGTAACTGAAAGAGTTGACATGATGGTAATCTTCCACAATATGAATGACTGCTAAAAACATTTATGCACTACTTACTAGCTTGAAGCATAGAAGATTTTGCTTCTTTGAGAAACAATTCTAGCTGTTAGGACAGAGTGGAACAGATAGCATATAAGCAGCCTGAGTTGCCTTAGTGAGAGGAACTAAAAGCCACATTGCTGCCAGTGATGGTCCTGGGAAAATGGACGTCATGTATTCCCTCTTTTATTCCTCAAGGGTTGCTATGGTCATTTTATGTTTGAACAGAAAAGAGTGAGCTGTATCTTTCTTTTATATGGAGGTACAGTATCCACTAAAATCCATGCATAGCCTTACCTAGGGTAAAGAACAATCTCTCAATGGCCACACCAAGAAGTCAGGTAGTGAAAGCCACCTACTTCAAACTGTATCCTACTGACTCCTGAGGAACTCAGTGCATCCCAGCTATAGTTTTGTTGACATAAGCTGATGTTAGAGATAGGGCAGTTTTCTGGGGATGAGATAGGCAGCCACATTCAGAGTATTAAACAGAGGAAGATCTGGCATCACTAGCATTCCTTTTTTGCAAGGCCCCTCCTTGCCATGCTACTGGTTGTGTTACCACCAGACCAATATTACCATATCATTAAATAAAAGCCAGGAAATAGGACAGCACTTTGATATTTTGGTTGAACATCTGTGTTACAACTTGCCACATTAACATGCTCAATTGCCACATCAGAAAGCAACAGCAGTCATTCTGAAGAATTATGGTGTATATCCCTCCCAGTGCTGAGAATGAAGATTTTACTGGGTGATTTAGCTACAGCTGCAGCTTTTTCAGCTGAATGCTGTAGCAGATGGAAGAAGCGTCTGTGTTCAGAAAATGCAGTGATTTTTCAATACTAGGTGATTGCGTGGCAAGTTGTACATTCCACCCACAACATACTTTCCTCTATGCACTTGTATGGTGCACTTATGTAGATAATTGTGCACCTGCTTGGACCATACAAGCAAGGAAATACAAAATATATTTAGACTCATTTAAACTTAATAAGTTGTTTTATTGAAATTGCCCACAATGTTTTCTTTGATTTTCAAGATGTTTGAAGGATTTGCATGTCAGAAATATTTGAAGATTTGCTTTTTCATGTTTCCCCTTATCAAATGTGACTTTATTAGGAAAGTAAGAGAAAAGATCATGTTGGAATGAAAATGCTCTCCAGTTACACTTTCCTCTACTTTCACATAGACAGTTGTGATATTAAGAGTCATTGACCACTCATCATGTTTCTCCAGCAGCAAAATGAAGATGCCTGTGATAATTTTTGCCATTTCCTCCTGCAGTACACTAAAGATACATGCTAATATTTCTACAAATGGATGAATAACCCATTTAGCTGAGTGCTGTTTAAGAGATTGTATTCACAACTTCTTTCATTTCACACAAATTAACCCAATCATGATTCCTGATGGCTGATCAAGTATCTGCTGCATTCTACCATCTTGTAGGAAGGTTGCCATGCTTGCTTCTAACTATTTTGTCAGTCATTTTCATTTTCTGTACCTTGAACTAATAAAAAGGGTAAATACTGCCATAGTTAACACTGAGACTGAATTACTGAAAAGGTAAAATTGAGGGAAAACCTCTAAGCTCATGAAAGGCCAGAAATTCCAAAGATCTTATTACTAGCCAAGTTAATTGTAGCTGACAGTCCACAACAGTGTTATTGACTTCAAAAAAGCCACTTTCTGATTCTACTAGCAAGACAGGTAATCTCTGCTGCTATGCCTTTTTTTCTTCTCTAAGACCAAACAGTAATGCTGTGGTTCAGCGCAGCTTGGAAAGACCCCACAGAACAGAAGGAGTCTAAATGTAAAGGATCCTTTGTCCTATCTCAGGTCTTCCAGAAGCAGATAATGTTTGATTTCAAATAATGAACCAGATTTTGAAGCAACCAGAAATTGAACCAACAAGCAGAGTTGTGGAAAACCAACCTGGGTGCCAAGTCTGGCCCAGAAAATCTACAAATGGCAACACCTGTGCCATGATTTCTGTCTGTAGGAATACATTTCCTCCCAGTTCCCCTGTCCCATGATACTACCAGCCATCAACCTTCTGAACTCCCATCAGCTAACACCATTGAGGTCAGTGGAAGACACTTACAAGCGATCATCACCAGCACCTCATACAGATGTGTTGTTTCCTTGACTCTGGAGGATGATCACTCTCATTCTTCAAAAGGGTGGCCACTATTGATGGGCCTGTCTCACTGGGTCTGACAGGAAAATGTTTTGAGTAACTTGAATTTAAACCAGCCATTTATTTAGTGGCATTGCAAGCCAAGAGAGTTCTTTCTTATTTTAAAAATCCTTTAATAGAGGAGCACTGAAATAAAAATCAGTGCTTTTGTGAAGCAAATAATGGTGGCATGATTTGGGTCTTTCTTTGGCCTCTGTGTCAATCATTAGCTCAAATTCATTTTGGGAGTGGTTCAAGGAAATAATTCACAGCCATTTGAATGGCTGACAACTTGTAGTGCAGTGACAGGGGTCACCGCTGCCATTCTCCTTACAATCTGTGGAAAAGTTGCCTAATCACAGTAAAAATAAACAAGCCTCCATGCTGACGTTGCTTTAGTTTTTTCTGTTTGTTGTATGTTCTGCAGTCACTCAAATGTTAAGCTCTGTTTCAGGATACTAAATGAAGTAAATAATGGAATTTCAGTCACCCAGTCACCTNATGTTCTTCTGTTTCCAGCCCCCCCGGTGGGGTGGCTGACAAACATTCTGACCTTGATCACCATAGTGAATAATGAAAATAAGAGCTTCTTGCATACCACTCCCTGGTCTTATCAGTCTGGGAGTGAACAGTGTCTGAAAAATGTGCAGTTAATTTCAAAGTTTAGTCAGACAGAAGATGCCTAGCTGAAAAGTAAAGTTACAAACTAGAAAATTTACCCTATTTTGCCCAAACCAGGACACCTAATAACCAAGAAAATGGGACTAGAGCAGTGAAGTGAAGACTGAAATACTGAAGTACTTATGGCAGAACTGAGAGTTAGATCTGAGGCAAATAGGAAAGTGTTGCTTTTATATAAGACTTGCTTTATATTAGCCTGGGATGTGCCTCAGTTTTGGTTCAGACTGCTGCAACGGATTCTAACAGCTGGAGGTGAGAGGGACTCCAACATGAATCCCCTGAGCTACGTCTCCCGCAACATCTCCCCCCAACCTGTGCATGTTTCTCTTCCACTGCTACCAGACAGGGAAATCTGTGCTACCAACTCTTTCTGCTTGTCCACCTGATCCCTATTATCTACTCCTTGCCTGCCCTCACAGCCGCTGCAAGTCCCTGACTGCAGGAAACCCACTATATCTTGTTGTTTCTAACGCAACCCAACAAGAAGTGCATTTTTAAAGACAACACCACTCCATGTCTGAACTATCTATAGTGTGCCAGCTTATGTGCAAAGAGCATACTGGAGGGAAAGAAAAGCAGACAAACAGAAATAAGGGGGAAAGAGATTTGAAAGTCATTATGGAGTGTTAATTTCTTGTGATGTTAAAATTTGTGTATAGGCTCAATTTATCTGTTTACATAAATAAGTAAGTATAGATGCGCACACACTTATTTTCCTACTGGAACTTAGATTTTTAAAAAGAATTCAATGAATCCCTAATGTTTTCCTCAAGAAATAGACAGTGAGACAGCTTTATTATATTTGAAAGGAAAAGAAAATCTGATTTTTTTAGAAGACAGTATTTTGATTTCTTATCTATTTTAGTATTTTGTCTAGTCTTAGCAGAAATATAATTTATTTGGGTCCTAAAACTGGACATGTCTTTTTGTACTCTTCTGGAACATATTTGTGCCTTGAGATGTAGTAACCATGCACGGAAACTACTGTGTACGCATTGTGTAAACTGCAGTACTATGTAAAAGATATGTATGCTTTTTAAATTACTTCTGTGTAGCTGTATAGAAATATTTACTAAATGTCTGAAATTGGATGGAGGTTTCACTGTTGATTACATCAAAATTATTTAAGCCATTGAGATTTTTATTTATGCATTTCATCAAGCCTAAGTTGTTGTTTTTTTTAAACACGGACAAAAGTGCTTTGAGATTTACAGGAGACCTACAATGTTCTAGATAAATTAATACTGTATGTAAGGCTTGTAAAATAGCAAAGAGCCATTTTCTTCTGTAAGATTTAACATATGTATAACTTACACATAAACATTATATAGCATTTGACCAATAGCTTTCCTATCACTTCACTTCTGTTCCAGAAAGTGCAGTGAATTTATTTGCTTCCGTTGTCTTAATTTGTATTATTCATGTTTAAACATACTTGAGTCATGTTTATGGCAAATTGTGTGTGAATAAAATTGTTTTTCTTTCTCTTTGTTTCTCAGGGAAGACATACTTCAGGTTGGACATTTATCTGGAAACCATGGTATTTAATAATTTCAAGTGGTCTCTTGCAGACCGTCTTGTTGAATCTTTTAGGGAGGCTTTTAATTGTATGCAGGAGTGAAAAATAGATTCAATACTAAACATTGGGTTTTGTTCTTCCATTCTCATTTGCCTAAAGATAATTTGGAGGGCACAACAAGAAAGCTGGAAGATTGCAGACAGCATGAAATGAATGCCAATAAAAGTCAGTAGAGGAATATTCTCTGAAGTAGCAAGGCAGCACGGTAGACTGGGTAACCTCTATATGTACAGGTTTTGTCCATGCCTGCACTGATATATGCCTACATGGACATTCATACACATAAAGTGAAGAGAAAAAGTAGAGGTAAAATACCATGTATCTAAATTAACTGTAGAGGCAGAGATGGAGCATCCACAGCAAGGAAAACAAGTGAATTTTTGAAATTCAAATGAAAGCCCATGCAGTATTTTTACAGTAACCCAGCAAAATTTTGCTGATGGCTCCGCTCTTTCTTCTACATGATTGTTTTGAAATACAGGCAATTCTTATAAAAAAATAAAATATGTCTGTCAAATACAGTTGATGGATCATCTGTGTAGCAGGGAACTTCAGTGGAAGGGAATACATTTCACATCCTGACATTTAAAAAATACATGAAATTAATTGGAAAGCCCCTTAAAGGCTCAACAGATCAGCTCCCAGAATTGACTGGCCTCATGACTTGGAAAAAGTTACCCATCATTTGTGAAAAGCTCTGATGTTACCCCTTCTGAATTCTAAATCAAACAACCTAATGTGCTGGGGCAAGATGCACCATTTTCTAGGAAAAATGTTAGCTCTCATATTTGTCAACAAGTTCTCTGCTGCTTTTAGGGAGGTGTTCACTTAAAGCCATAACAGCTCCTACTCATGTGAAGTAAACCTACATATCTGACTCCCACTAAGACTTCAGGCACATGTGATGCTTTCACACTAGTAAGAATGTGGTAATTTCTGGTAATCCTTGTTAAATACTTTATGGAAGTTGTAGCTGTTTTTCAGTATCAGAGAATTGATTTGTATTAGTGTCAGTCTTGAGATAGGTATATGACACACAGCTGTTGTCCATGTGCCCTTATTCCTAACCAGAGCAGACCTAGGAAGTCTGATTTTGGAACAGATGTCATTTATGTAAGCCCCGGAATTGTGTTTTGCATAAACCCTTTCTATTTTTCTGCTTTTTTCCTTAAATGAACATGACTAAATTAACAAAATCAGTGTGGGAACCTGCATTTCAGCCAGAGTACTCAGGCACTGTTGATCTTCCTGTTTATGCAAGAGGCAGACATGTTCCCTTTGTGTCTAAACTCTTGTCCCAGAAAATGCAAATGAAACCCCCAAATCAGGTGTCCAGGTCCATCTGCTTGCTTTTTGCCACTGATTGTTGCATTTCTAAATTAAACTTTCAGTCTCCAGGCAGAAATGTTCTGTCAAAGAAACAGCTGAGAATCTGAGTTCAGGGCACAGGCAGGGCCAGGCCATGCGAACCCTCCTCGGATGACATATCTTCCTTCACCCAGAGTCACTGACTTTGTCATGTTTAAAGAGGACTATAGTTTTGATATTTGTCTGTCAGAGTCCCAGGACTTTCACTAATGTACCACCTGCATCTCAGCAAAGGACTTTCTCTGAATCAGATTCACAAATAATCAAAATCAGTTCTTTTATTTAGAGCAAAATAAAAGATTTGAGATTTGCCATTGATAAATTCACAAGCTACAACAGCAGTAATTATTTAAAGTTAATACTGCTAGCAAAATTAATGTTATTGCAAAAGCAACAACAACCCAGGATAACATTCACCAGAGGACGAAAGGCATCCCTGCCCTGTCTGACCCTGCCCAGAAGAAATGTAGGCAAAAGGGCACATCCATCAAACCTCAGCCCTTGCTGAGACAAAAAGCAAACTAAAGGGAAAAAAAAGGCACATCTATTAAATTACAAGTACTGTGATGCTGCAGTTAGGAGAGTTTCTTGCTTTTCCTGGCCCTCTGCTATGTTGTTCTTAATTACATATCCTTGCACTATGCATATCTGAGTTCCTACTGTGTTGTTTCTGTTATGACCACAAGAAGTTCACATGCAAATAAATTATGATAGATAATTTTCTTCTTTCAGAAGCAGCTCTTCTCTGGTCTGCCCAACACTGATATCTCCAGATGTTATTAAATAAGGCAATGAAAAATGGAGGGAAACATCTAAAAGATGCACGATGAGATGGCATGAAGCAAAAAACAAAGGGTTTTTACTACATAGCTACCCAAATACAGGAACAAGAGCAGCTCTGGAGTCTCTATTCTTGGAAGTAAGAAAGTCAAAACTCAGTTGGGCATGGCCATGAGCAACCCAATCTAACTAGACCTGTTTCAAGGAGGAAGTCTGAATTGGATGACCTCTAAAAGTTCTCTTCAGATGAAATTATTCTACAATTCTATAACTCCAATTTATTTTACTAGGTTCTGTGTCAGTCTGTGTACACTTTGACATGGATTAATTCAAGAGTTTTAGCAGATTTAGCAGTTAAACTCTGTTAAAGAATGTGCACAGATAGTATTGTTCTTTTCTTAAAGGAAATTTATTTCCATTTAACTATGTCATCAGAGAAAGATATGTGTTGAAATTAAATTTTCTTTGAGCTAAAATTAATATGAACACAAGGATTTCTAGTGGTTTATTCTTATATATACACAAACTTCCAGATACACATCCTGACTGAACTCAGGGCTGTCACAATTTCGGTGCAGTGAAAAAGCTTTAGTATGTCCTGCAGTCTACTCAGGGGATTCTATGGGTTTTACAGCCTTTATTCTTTCAGCTTTTTTACAGGAAGGTGGTTTATGGGCTTGTAGCTTGGCATTTATGGAAGTGATCCTAAATGTACCTACAGAAAGCATACAATTATCTAACATCGATGGTATGAATTGAATTTGCGGACCTGATGTCTTCCTAGCCCAGGTTCCTATTCTGAAATTAAAAAAAGAAAATAAATCTTTCAACATTGTTACAAACTGCAAACAAGTAACAAACTGACCTAAAATGAAACAATACAGGGCATTTTCAGTTCACAGAGTGACTGCACTTACTACACTTTTTACAGTCTATTATGAAGTATTCTTTCTGGGTATGCCTGTGTAGAACCTCTGGTTAAATTGCTGTTATGGGGCAAATACATTTCTTTTTGTAAGAGCCTCAGGCAAAACTGTATCAATCAAGGAAGACAAAACCCAGAAAACCTGCATTTCTCTTTTGATGCTTCATAATAGAAACACTTAAATGTATTACAGATTAGAGAACGATTTTTATGCAAATATGTTTATTGCAACATACAAAGAGAGTTATTCAATCGTATGTTATAACTGTAACATGAAAAATGTAAATAATTTGAATTATTATATGATTATTCATACTCTTCATGGCTAATATTTGAGAATTTGCAACAATAAAGACATTTTTAGAAGAATTTATTAATATTTGGGGTTAACATCCTTGTTAATTAATGGGACATCTCAGACAATTGAAATTTACCTAAACGAGATTTCAAAGCAACACTATCCGGATCAAAAGTCAAATAAGTCTAGATCAAACATCTCTGCATCTGAGGACTTAAACAGTGACACCTTCAGACTTGCTCCATGTGTGTCTGTGTTTTCTGCTGGAGAAGCTCCCATTTCTTGCTAAAGCTGAAAATCTTATCAAGGTGGCTGTATACACCTTCTGGTATTAGATATGAATAATTACAGTTGATATTAAATGTCACAGCACTATAGTAATGCATCTGAATGTAAACTTGCAATGTTACACAATGCTTGAAGGATATTGTTGAAAACAAGTGCAACATTTTTCTAAGATTTTGTCTATGCCAAAAAGATTTTCCTAAAAATAGGAACTGGCTAAGAATGCATGTAGATTGTGAAAGGCCTTCTCTTCTAGCAAATCTACAATGAAGTTACCTCCACTTGGGGGCATGTATTGAAAAATAGGTACTCTGACATTGCTGCAATCCAAAAGCCATCAGTTGCTAAAGAATGACATCAGAGAGATGTAATTTAACTTAATTTATTTATTAGTTTATTTTAATAATTAAATTTATTTAATCATAATTTAATGGGCAACTCTGAGGACACTTAGAAGCCACTTGTAAATAAACTTTACCCAACTGTACTTGAAGTTCTTTTGTAATTCCTCTTAAATAATTTGTACTATTAGAAAATAACTTTGATTTATTCAAAGCAGAGATCATTTGGAATGGTTTTTGTTGTCATGAATATACAGAGAGCAGCTGTTATCTTTTCATAAATATAGTGAAAACTTTTCAAATCATTGTTTTGTAATTTTTTGCCTTGCAAGGTAATGAAACCTTGGAAAAGACCTGCCAACAGGTGTCTCACACAGAGAATCATGAGTTTTTTCCTGGGACGATGGGAGGAAGTCAGTCTGAGAGTGATGCCAGAGCACGGCTCTATTTCATTAATGGTCAGCCAGACACAGCAGAGCTGTGAAACCACAGGTGATTTGTAAAAGAGCTGTTGGTTCTGCTGACTTTGAAAAGCAGTGGGAATCTCTGCAGAATAGAGTCTGAATTCTTTACCAACTTTTCTGCTTTTAATTCTAGCTCCTTGTCCTAGCCCTTCAGTTCCACTGTTGTGTAGACTTTAGGTGAGGGATCTTTAAGGGAAGTGAGACACCACACTGGAAACAAAAGGCCCACAACAATCTGATGTGCTTTTGACCTTCTGCAGAAGTTGTTCCAATTGGTACCATAAATAAGTGAAGAGTTTGGAATAGGCTTTTAAGCTTAAGGTCTAGGAAGGGATCTGAAGAGAAATAAGGTGCTCTCTCTGTATCCAATTTCTTTCTTTCCTAGTGGTTCACTTGTGTCTTGTTTCCTTCCTTGCTTATTTGGCACTGGCACTCTGTTGTCACCCAAGCCTGCCTGAGAGGTTGTCTGAAAGGACATTTTTCTGCATTGACCCTGCTCTTCCCCACTATGCTCTTTGCCACTCATAGCTCCAAGAGCCACCCTTATGTATTAAGTACTAACCTTCTTCAAGAATCTTCCTGGTTAGTTTGCATCAGTGTGTTAAAGAGTTAAAACATCACAAGTACGAATGAAAATTATTTTGCTCCTGGAATGAGATATGTAAAATTTGTTTGCATTCCCTGCTTTCCTCTATGCTGAATTAAATCTAACCTTACCAATAAGGGATGTAATTTTGCCATGAAAGTCCCACACTCTATTCATATAATATTCACTGGAAAGATTTGGAATGGTCTTAAATTAAAAATCATAACAATGGATTGACTAGAAATCTGTATGTTTCCATGGCAAGTGATATTATAAGTATAGGGGATTTGAATCATCCTTGTCAAATGTGAGACCCTCCAAGTGTGCTGATTGTCAAACTAATGCACAGCTTCTATAATTTTTTCACTTTAATAACCTCTGTGCATTTCAATTCTTCTGATAGAAAAATACAAACAATATGATAGTGATCAGTAATGCAAGGGGAAGTTAACATTTCTTTCTTTTTTCATTGCTAGGAATACAAACTGAAAGCCCAGTATCTGCTACTAATTTGCTCCAGCAGACCTTGTAGTTTTCTCAGGGCTGTGAAGGAAATATGATTTTTGATAATAGCTATATATCAGATACCAAGGTCCTGCAGGTGCAGGTTTCCAAATCTGATCACCTGCCCCTGTGAGCACACTGATGGTGTCTAAAGATAAATGTAGTTACTTGTAGGTAAGAAGTGCACATATTCCAAAATTTTGTTTATGGGCAATTTTTTGGTTTTTCAGTTCTTATGATTTTACTATGAATTGCAGAAAACCTGACTTCTTAGTGATCAGAGATCTGAGAAATGTTGATAATAGCAGGGTCTCCACTTTGCAAATTATTTTAAGATACAACCAAAGTCTAGAGAATGAGCCAATATTAATTTTAAAAATCTCACACTTTTTAAACAAATCTCATGATATTTAGAGGACTCCAGAGCATCCTCATTTTTAAGTTCATTTCATTGGCTGAGCTTCTCTACTGTTTGATTCTTCTAGCTTGTTCTTTGCCCCTTAAATCTGTAACTGAGGTAATTCAATTCAAGGCTGTCTTATGTTATTTATGTAAGAAACTATAACAGAAAATCCACATCTGGCAGTGATGATCTTATATTAATTTTTGAGACAGGCATTGCAGCATCTTAGTATACACACTGTGCACTCTGCAGTCAAGTGGGAGACATGAGCCTGGGAAACACAGTTTATGATGAAGTGTACATTTGGCTGTTAATGAATCAGTTAGAAAGTCCTTGACCTTGACAATTGTATCCTGAGATAAAAGCTGATAAATATAGATTTATTTTGCATTGGACTTTCCATGATTACAATCTGCTAGGACATCTAAACTTAATTAAATGCAGATTCCTGGTGAACTTTTCCTCCTTCTGAAACACCCCAGCATTTCTCTGCCTATGGGCAGGCAGGGTGATCTTTTATCTGCACAACTTCACCACAGGCAGTTTGCTGCTTTGCTGTTGTTGTATCTAGAAATTTATTTTATTAACTTTTATTGGCAGAAGTATGAGAAAAAAAATTTAGTTACGTTGCTTTCCAACTTGGTTTCACAAACTTTATCCACTGCTGGTTATTTTAGAGATTCTCAAACCTGAGCTAAATTAGAGTGTGAATTATGTCATGCTGTAAAAAACAGAGCATCCTATTTCCCTAAGAACCTGCCATGGCTCACAGTTCTTTTATTGGTACTTAGTCTAAGATACAGGTATTATGCTATTGTCCTGGTTTGGGTCCAGAATTACTAAAGGACCCTCCCCAGTGACAGATGGCCCCCCCTCCTCTCTCTGAAGAGAGGAGAGGAAGGAATGAGGAGATCTATGAGTTCAGAAGAATTCCAAACTACTTTAATAGATAATGAAACAATAGACAAAATCAAAAGGAAAAGACAAAAAGGTATACAATATTTACAAAACCGAATCCAGCTCCTGGGATGATGATCACGTCCCCAAGAGAGCAGGCCGAGGAGAGAAGGCTTGAGGAGAGAAGGGTCTGAGGAGAGCAGGGCCGAGGAGGGAAGGGAGGGGCTGACCCTTCGATCCCTCAGCTTTTATACTGAGCATGGGGCAGATGGGATGGAATACTCCCATTGGTCACTTCTGGGTCACCTGCCCTGTTCGCTCCTCCCTGCTGGTGGGACTTCTCGATGTTTTTCTGTTTCCAGCCCCCCCCAGAAGAGGCCTAGCTGAAAAGGAAAGCCACAAACTAGAAAATTTACCCCATTCTACCTCAAACCAGGACAGCTATACAAAAATCAAATATCTATATGAGTAATAAAACTTCAGCAATTAACAATGGTTATCCATGTAATAGAGGAAATTTATTAATTGTCAACCATTTTTTTAACAATACTAAACAACTTTGAATCTGTGTTACTGATTGCTAATAACTAATTGCTGTTGTCCTAATTGCTAACAGATTGCTTTCATGGCATATAGATAAGCCCCCTACATCAACTGTAGCCACTTGATTTTGTTGGATTTTTTTAAAAATTTGATAGAATCCTCCCTTTCAGAACCAGCTAGATGCACAGTTTCAGAAAGAAATGGCCATGCCTCACTTCAGTGACAGGTCAAAGTTACATATCTTTTTGTATAAGTAATCACAAAAGTGAAATTCTAGGTAGGAAGGAAAGGAGGTGTTTAATATTATGACTGATCAGAAAGACTGGATAGAACTAGCCCTTCTCTATGACATGGAGTCCTAAATATCTCTAGCTTTTTCTACTCTGTCCATCTGAAAGAGATGGGAATCAGAGAAATTCTGATTAAGTTAAATTATGTCCAAACTTTCTGTCTGCATTTCTCCATCCACAGTTTCCAAATACTAGTTTGGCTGCAAATTATTTCTGCTATTTTTAAAACATGTGAACAGCAAAAACATTTCCAAACCGGCATGCAATCTGTTCACCAGTGGCTGATGTGCTGTAGAGGGTGATGTGGAAAGGGCAGTGTTCTGATTTTTTTTTTTTATTTCAATAAATATTCCTTGATAAGACACAGTCCTGGAAGGAGATGCCAGATCCTCCTGCCTCCATGGGATTTTTTATATGCCCTTCAAAATAATTTAGAAAGCTCTGTGAATCTGCTCAGTCTAATGCTGGCTTTCCTTTGCTGTCTATAGGTGGCAATGCCATGCTGTTGACAGTGTTATCACTAATGATCAAGTGTTCAATACAAATAGCCTTGCAGATATCCAATTCAGTGAAATGGGACTGAAATACAGTATGTGACAGAGGCTTTTTTTTTAAGTGCTTGCTTCCCTTCCTAAAAGCAAGGGCATATCCTTGTTTGCCCTTCTGTAATTCTGCACTACACAGCAGCAGTAATGCACAAACCTGTCCTACAAAAGTAGCTTGTTCAATCACCTTTCCTGCTCACAGAGAGAAAGCATAACAGATTTCTGTTGCCTTGTGTTTCAGCTTTTCACCCACAGTCTATTTCTGGAGTATAAGGAGAGCAGCCAGTAGGCATCAGACTTTTCTGTTGGTGTGGCTCTGTGTGGCCACATTACTGTGCCCACTGGAGACCTGAAGTGCTAAGGAGTATACAAACATCTTATGTACCTCCAAATTCCTTAGAGCGGAGCTTTAGAGAGCCTGCAAGCTAAATTTCATTATCTTGTCCCTCAGTTTTGTTCTGCCACACATAATCCTATTGCCCAGAAATATGCCTCTCTTTCACATTTCTTCTTTCAAAATTTCAAGTTAGGCGTGAATTGGAGAACATCTTAGAATGTACAGCAACTTTCATTTCCTACAGAATCATGATACAGCATGAGTGTGTATACACATACTGCATGCATAACATGCTACAGTTCGGTCTACACTAAAAGGATCTGACTCAACACTGAAATTCTTAGTGATACAGTGCAGGTCACCTCACTTCAAATGCTTCAATAAAATGGTGACACAAGAGTAAGTAAGTGGGCTGTATAAGAGCATGCGTCTAATATCACAGAAGAATACCAATTATTTATCTCTTTCTAGCCTGTTGACCACAGCAGGCTAGACCATTCTCTTGCCAGCCTAAATTACAAAAGTGCTACAGTGATTAAAGCCAAATAGTCATAGGAAGCTACCTGATGAAATTGATCTTGAAATGTTAGCACAGTTTCAAGTAGTTGCAGATTTCTTTCTAATTTCCTCCTAGGTCGACAAGGTACAGTGTGATCCTCCAAACTGTATTCTCTGAAAAGTTTTATTAGCAAATATACTTTTTCTTTGGTTTTTTTTTTTTTTGGCAGTACTGTGCTTTATTTGCAGTCTCTAGAGAGTGTCTACGCTTAAAATTGAGAATTACCTCTGCCACTTCAAAGAGTTAGGAAGAACACTAAAAAATAAAACCCTGTATTCTTATTTTGAGGGAACAGTAATAAATATTTCTGCAGCACAGTCTTTCCTCAATTTCAGTTTGATGTCAGTATATCAGAAAGGGTTTATCTGGTAGTTATCTCTCTAAGAGAATGATAATGTCCTCCGGAAAGCATGTAGATTTCTCCAGGATATGATAACCAGGTATAATAATTTTACATGTTATGTAAAATGCATTTGGACAATGAATATATACAGACCTCCTTCAAGAAAGCATTTATTTTAAACACTACTCACTTTCTTCTTGGTGTAACTAGCTTTGCACTCTGCAAGAAAATGCATTGTGTATTGACTCACAAATGACAAAAACTATTTTGTTAAACACTACCATGACTAATAAATAGAGTCTTTACAAATGCAAGTATCTATGAATAGAAAACTGTCTCATGGTATTAAAATTTTGTTTTAAATTCTTCATGCCTCTCATAGGCAGAGAAGATGGAGCTCTAATGGCAAAATGAATTCTTTCTGACATTTTGAACTATGATCTTGGGTCATTGGGTCAGTTTTGTGTAGAGAAGATAAAAAAAAAAAGAAGAAAATAATTTACTCACTTTCCTTAGGTTATAGCTGTACTCTTGACAATCATGACGTGATGATGGTACCACTTTTCTGAAATACACTAAATACTTGTTGGAAGTGAAGGACTCTCTAAACAAAAAAAACACCCCAAAACAGCAGAACAAACTAAGCACTTGATGTTATTGCACTCAATTTGAAATGAAGACAAGGTAGAAGAATACACACTCCTTACCGTGGGAAAAATGCTGGCAGTTCAACATGTTTTTGACATAACTCTTTCTTTCTTTGCAGAAGAAAATGTGAGTAAGGAAGTTAAATGGCCTGCTGTTTTCTTTGCCTCATTCTGCACCTTCCCTGAAGGACGTTCACCAGGGATACAGTTTTAACATGGAAGTCTTTCTCTGAGGGAGGAAATGTCAATCTTGGGAAATGTGAGATCACTGGATCCCTTGTTACAGAAAATGCTGGGACTGTAATTTGTACGTCCAGTCCCTCTGAAGAACTAACAGAAGATGAATGTAGCATGAGCCTATGTCTGTGCCATTGCTCCAGCTGTGTGCATTTGCCCCATGCACTTACATGCTAAAGTTCTTATAAAAGATGTAAATACAGTGAAAGTCAGGATAACAAATTCTGGTAAGAGTTGTATGCCTCTTCCTGACTGAATCAGAAGAGAATATGGAGTTTCTTCTATTCTTAACTTGTATCTTTTGAGGTTAGACAGCAGCCTCTACAAGGCCAAACCTGCCACTTAGAACTTTGTTGAACAGATATGCCTAATACTGCCTGTTTCAATAGCAATGAGAACAAAACTGAAGGAAATATGACTGAGGAGCTCATCTAGGAATGACATCTGGCCACCATGGGCCTTGGACTTGTGGGAGTAGGATGAGATGAGGCTTTGTGTGCCTCTTCTGCTCTCCTTCTGTTGGTGGAGAGCCAGTTTTCTGCTCCAGAAAACCAGGTATCCTGAATTGCAGCATCCCTGCACAGTCTTGCAAGCCTGAAGATGTAAAACACTTGTTACCAAGCGTAGTCAAAGAGTCAAAGCAGATCAGTGAGTTTTCTGTGTCCTCAGACAGCGGTTTTAAAGTGGTATTTACCAATAAGAAATGCTGAACATAAACCTTCAAAAGAATTACAGAATCAGCAACCTTCAAAAGTTGTAGATTTTGAATTTTTATTGTCCTTATCTAAAAATTCTCCTGTAACTATGTTGTTTATAATTTAAGAAAACATATCTATTTAGAGGAGAGGAATACCAACAGAAAATGAATCCATGGTAAAGTTATTGCAGGTGCTAGCAAGTCAGACAAAACAGTATCATATTTTGATTTACTTAAATCTTAGCTAATATCTTATTGATGGACACATTTTTTTTCACATTTCTTTTGTTTTCTAATGCCCAGCTTAGCAGAGTGCCATTCAGGTAAGCAAACACTGAGTACAAGCTGTATTTTAAGAAGCAGATCACTGATACCTGTGATTTATCATTGGACTGTAAGGCTGTATTGAATGAGTTACCATAGAAGATTTTCCCTAGAGGTTGGATTGCAATTAATGACCAACTTACTGGAATAGAGAACAAGTTTACAAATGCACAACATGCATGCAAACTGTGAGGCACTGCCACCAATGCGGGGGACAGGATAAAAATAAAAAAAGCAGACTGAAGAAATGGAAGAAATAATTGCTTCTGAAAAAAGAGGAGGAGTTAAGAAAAGCAAAAGTCAGCTTCATAGGGAGATTGAACAGATAGGTAACATAGCAGAAATTGTATAATAATTCTGATTGACAGGAAGCAAAATGCCAACCAGTAACTTTGTGATGTTGTGAACAAGGTAGACACCATAGAAAGGAGTGTTAGTAGACCAAAAGCAAAAATGTGAAACAAAACCTTCACTCAAACAGCCTTAAGCAGAATACCGTGTCTCATTTGCACATGGCATTTCCAGAAAGATGTGGACTATTTAGAATAAGGCAAGAAGATAACAATAAAAACATTTAAAGCTTTCAAAACATATAATATGTAAGAACTTGGAAAGAATTTAAAAAGTTATGTTGTCTCTGCCTAGTGGTGATTTTTAAACATAGAGCAGATAAACACCTCTTAAGAATGAGAAGAAAGTGCTCATACTGCTTTGGGTCAAGTGAATAGACGATATGATCTCTTAAGAGCTTCTTCAGGCTATCTTCTAACATTTATAGACATTTTGGAGTGTGTAGCTGTGATTTCATGGAAATGGAGAGGTGCTATGTGCTTCTTTTCTTTGCACTTGGAGCAGGGTGTACAGTTCTTCTGGATTCCTCTCACATCCCAGTCTCTTTGTTTCGGTAATTTGAATTATTGAAGAAAAAAATTATTTGTGTACCCTCACTAGAACCTGCAATGCAGGTCATAAGAAACTTTAACTTCTCTGAAAGAGAATGTTTTAAAGTTACAGCATGAGTTCAGGGCATTATAGCAGGAGTACAGATTAAGCTTCTGCTAAATTTTCATTCCAGTATTAGTAAGCTAAAAATCAATTATCCTGGAAAATTAATAGCTATCAGACAAGAAGAAAATCTTTACTGGTAGGACCTCTACTGTTAAGAGGAGTTCTTCGTGATACAGGGTTTTATGATAATTCTGTGCAAACTGAAATTCCAAAAAAAACATTCTGACAGACATGGATTTACCAAGAAGACAAGGAAGTATGTGTGCACTGAGTGCAACCCTCTGTTCCATGATTCATTGAGACCTGTTTCACTGCTTTACTATAAAGTAGTAGATAGATATGTACCATAACAATTCTTCTAATCCTCTCCCTCACCTACCATTTTAATTCTTTCCTCCCAGTAAGCTCTTCTCATGCCATAGAGGGACACATGAACTTGCCAAGCTTAGCTGAAGGTAATGAGGAGTGAGGGTGAAGAAATCCTCTGGTAGTGCTTCTTTCCAGAACCTACCACATCTATAGTCTGTTAGATAACTGATCAGAGCTATGGTCATGAAGAGACCATAGCACATGGATAAAGCAGGTCCTTTGTGTTTCCGTTACCCTTTCTCAGGTAGCCACCAAAAGGGAAAGGGTAGCGCTGAAGATGCAGAGCCACATAGTGGAAGTACATTTTCATTGCACTGTACAGTCTGCCCCAGCATTTTCCATTACAGAAGACTAGTATCTTTTCAGGGCCCTTTTCCCTCTGAAATTAACATAATTAATGTGTATGAGCTATTGATGAAGCCAGGGTTCATGTCACCTAAGGGCACCTCCAAGTTAATGGCGCTAGTGGTCTAAGGTATGACAAGGATTTTCATTTGCATAACAACTTACCATTTACATATGGATTTTCAAGCCTCTGCTTTCTGAAGGGCTCATCTCATTCCACCTCATTCTAAGTAAACAATACTCTCATTTCTGTGTTTTTTTGGGGTTTTTGCGACTGAATTGAAATTAATTATTTTTTCAGTGAGCTGGGTAAGACCAAGGCAGGGCTATGTAAAAGATGTTTGGTTTATGTGATTTATGATTGAAAGCATAATGTGAGCAATATCCTCAGCGGGACTTTACATGTACCTTACCTTCATTTTTGTGAGGAGAGCTTTAGACAAACTAGCCTATCAGGGAAAACTACAAAAAATACATGGTATTTATATTTTCTGGTTTGTAAATGTAAGATTGTCTTTCTGTATATCATCATAATTTCTCAATGAAGAATGAACACTGGGTCTGCATCCATAATGTCGCAATTGCTATTAATATCATTCTTCCTAACAGTATGTTGGAAATGTCATTTAGGGTATATATGCTTCCATCAGCATAAGTTGATCTCAGTTTTCATTATGCTTCAAAGTTTATTGGTCTTTTCAATAGTTTCTGAATCAATGTCTCCACTGCAGACGAAATCATGTGCTTTGCACTACGCACACTACAACAAAAATATGTTGGTAATGAATGTCAGTGCTGTGTTACTTTAGATTTGCTTGTTACCTGGCTCTTTCAGAATCTGGTGAGGTCCTTATTTCACAGGGAATGCCTAAGCTGCATCCCAAAGCGCAGGAAGAAATTTTCCATGTGTGAGCAAAGGGGCGCTATCGAGGAATACACACTTGCTGAACCGTACAACTCTCCAGGCTAAATGCAAGTGCTTCCATGCAGATGCAAATCTCCATCTTCTGAAACCATACCTTACTAAACTTCATCAGGAAATCCTGAAGGCTCTAGCCTCTGTGTCTGGCTCCTGCTGGCTCTCCATCTCCAGCTTAACATCCTTGTCATCTTTCATATAGCCCCTTGTAAACCTAGCTTTCAGAGCTTATCTGCGTATCCTATGAGGGCACCAACCAAATTCAAGCATGAGATTAGGACACTAGGGGACACAGCTTGAGAGTAAAAGCAACGCCAAAATGTAGCTCTGGGGACACTGGTGGGTATTCACTGCCCTCACTGTGCTGTGCAGAGTCCAAGTCAGTGTAGATAAACTATTTCTCAGACCTGCTCTTCTCTGTCAGTGCGGTAAAGTCACTTCTGAATCACAGGATGTGATGTATGTATGTCAAGACTACAGAAGTAGAGTACGACAAACAGAGAGTAAATTATCAGCTTGCTATTCCATAGTGGTATGGAGCAGAGCTCCACTCAATATCTGTACTGTCTCTTATATACAGAAGAAATAATCTAGTTATCGCCCACACTGATGACATTCCTAAAACCCCAGAACTCTTGAAGAGGTTGTCTCTTTACATTTCCTTTCCCTGAATCATCAGCCATCCCTCAGCCCCCTCTGTGGACATGCTCCTCACATGACTCTCTCATTCAGGTCTGTGTTGTAGAAAGAGATTGTATTTCCTGTGAGCCCTCACACCATCCATACCCCACAATCTATATACACAGGTGAGGTGATTGCGACAACAAAGTTGGGGCCTTGATTTCTATTCCCTTTTTCAACTGTCAGTGTTTGGTAAATTCAGAAACTAATGCCATCATTCAAAGGGTGCTCTTGGGATTGCTTTGGGCAAACTTTAACCTTCTTACCTCACAAAGATTTTTCATTACTTAGCCCTGGAGCAGTTGTCTCACAGATTTTATTTTTTTGGCCCAGCAACGTGACAAGGACAAAAAGCAACAGTGATATAGACAGGTATATCCTAAAAAACTCAGGAGCTCTGTTTTTATTTTAGTCTTTTTCATGTCAGAAAGTGACTTTGAGCTAAATGTGTACCTCCAGGTAGAAAAGGCCAGAAACTAGTCTGTGACTATCACATGATACTCCTCTGTGCAGCACTGGTGTCTGCAGACCTGTCCTCCATTCTTAAACAAAGATACAGGCAGCTGAAGTTTCATATCAGTTTCAGATTGTTCATATCATACTGCTACACAAAAAAACCCAGCAAATAATCAGTCTGCCAATTCTTACAACAAAGCAAGTTCTTCAATGCATCTTCCAGGCCATGTGAGTCTACCACCTGTCCCACCTGAAGCAGTGTGGAACCACTCAGAAATTATCCTGAAGAAAAATCCAGATACTTGTGAATGTAGACTCTGTCCCTTGCTCTTGCCTGTTGAGCACTGGGCTGGAAGCATCTGCTCTAGAAAGCAGAGCACTATAGCCGCGCACTTTGACACCTATACTTCATTGCATAATAGCCTATTATTTACGAATTATGCGAGTGAAGTGAAATTCATCCTATGTGGAACATTAGCTTTCTTTCCAACTTTAGTGTAAATCCAGAAGTTCTGATGCACTGAGAAGAACAAGCTCAGCCTATTGTACAACAGATATGAATGCTTTCTTGAGTCTTTTGG
Organism: Turnix velox; assembly: GCA_013400935.1. Lineage (NCBI taxonomy): Eukaryota > Metazoa > Chordata > Aves > Charadriiformes > Turnicidae > Turnix > Turnix velox. Next base: position 55,041 of record VZTY01027154.1, on the reverse strand, counting down.
AACTTCAGAGGTAAGACTAGATTTTGGACAAACAAAATGTGGTTGTGAACAGAAACAAAAAATCCTCTTTCATTTTGTAGTTGGGTTATCTGAACCACCTATCTCTCTGTCAGAGCCACCAGACTCCTGCCTGGGTGGCCTACCTTTCTAGTCACCTCACATCTAAGTGAAGAATATTCAACTGAAGAGGGAATCTGTGTTTGGATTTCAGATAAATACACAGTGTTCATTAAAGTATCATGAGGCAACTTCGATGAAATTACTCCGAGGTCAAGTGCATTCTCTTATGCTTTCTGTTATGTTATGACTAGAAATGGATTTCACCACTTCCTACTGAGCCAAAAGCATTAGAAATAATCATGCAATAATCAGAGGAATTCATCTTCAGCAGGGTCAGAGCCTTAGTCAGTCATGAAAGACTGCAGGAAGGCAAGAAAATGCCTCTACAGGAGTTCAGTCTCCCAGTGTTATCTGTAAAAATGATGCCACCATATTCCTCCTTTAAATACTATGCTGCTGATCATAAATCATAGAACCATAGAATTCAAAGGGACCTTCAAGAGTCATATAGGCCAATCCTCTGCAGGGAGTAGGATCATCTAGATCAGGTTGCTCAGAGCTGCATCAAGCTTGGTCATTAATATCTCCAGAAATGGAGGCTCCACAACCTCTCTGAGCAACCCCTTGCAGTATCTCACCACCCTCATGATGAAGAATTTCTTTCTAATGTCTAATCTAAAGCAATCATGCTCTAGTTTAAAACCATTGTCCCTTGTCTTAGTGCTAAATGATCTAACAAGTCCCTCACCAGCTTTTCCCCTTCAGGTAGGCCCCCTTCAGGTATTGACAGGGCACTATGAGGTCTCCCTGGAGCCTTCTATTCTCCAGGATGAACAGCCCAAGAAATCTCACTTTATCCTCATTGGAGAGGTGCTCCAGCCCCCTGATCATCCTCATGGCCCTCCTCTGGACCCTCTCTAACAAATCCATGTCTTTCTTGTACTGAGGGCACCAGAGATAGACAGAGTACTCTAGGTGGGGTCTCTCAAGAGCATGATAAAGGGGCAGAATCACCTCTCAATCTGCTGACCAAGGTTCTGGTGAAGCCCAGGACAGTGGGTAGCCCAGGACAAGTTGGCCTTCTGGGCTGCAAGCTTGCACTGTTGATTCATGTTCAGTGTTTCATTCATCAGTAACCCCAAATCCTTTTCCACAGGGCTGCTCTCTATAGTGTAACCTCACAGTCTGTATTGATAAAGAGGATTGGCCTGGCTGTAGTGCAACACCCTATATTTGTCCTTTTTGAACTTCATGAGGCTTTCAAGTCAGTTCATCAATAGGAGTCTTTCTTGCTATGCTAAAGTATAAATTCTAAAAATGTGGTGAAACATCCAGTATTTTTTGTGTGTTTTGAATGTAAATATTTCATGAAGGCATTTATGATCAATTGCTAATCTTGTTTCAAATGTAGAGTACATCCATGTACTTTAGAAAGGTACTTGAGACCTTGAAAAAGGATCCTAGAAATGTCTGTAATCAAACAAAGACCTCTGGATTACATTCTTAGAATGCATTTGGATTTGAAATATACAGTTTCAGAGACTCTCTCTGTTGGAGCTATAACACAGTGAACAGTAGTTACAAAAGTCTGAATAGAGTTTTTGGAATCATCTGTATGTAAGAAATATCTTTTGCAGATGGCTGTTTCTCAAAAGAAGGCCACTGAGGTTTTGTCCTGATGGGCTCATACATGATCCAGCACAATGTAGCTGTTTTGCTTACATGTACCCTAAACATTTTCACAACAATCTCCATGTAAGGACTAGAAGTCAAATACGGATAATCAGAATGTAAGTTTCCCCTCAGCCACATTTCCTTATTCTACATTAATAAGCAAAATGCTGCTCTTGACTCTTCTCCTTGAGTCAAATCACTACATCCCTACTCCAAAAGCACCACTGTTGTCCCCCAGGGAACAACTGCTGCCCTGTTGGTAACAGCTGACAGCTGCAGAGTCCTCTTCTAAACTCACCAGTCCAGGACTGAACACTCTCAGCTGGGCTGGCATATATAAAATGATGTTGCATATATTTCTTTATGCAGGGTGCCAACATGGTTTCAGGCATGTGTCAATTACTTTAGCTCCCCTAAAAGCTGAAGACTAAGAGTTCACACTGCACTCTCCCTTAAAATGTAGTTAATTGGTTCCTCAGGTGTAAAATTCCATGTTTTTCTATTGCTTAGAATCTCACATCAGGCATTTTAAATAACTTTGTAACTGATTGGTTCCTTTACCCCTATTCTAAGCACATGTTAAAATGTCCGTTATTATCAGCATCAGTTGTCTAGTTCTTGCTGACACTTTAGTCTATGCATCTTCCTGCAGCATCACAAATATTGCTCAGTCCTGATTAATCCTTTGTATGGATTATGGACATCCTGTTTATTAGTCTGCTCTCAGCTAAACTCTCACACTACTCATTACTGTGGTTGCCCAGGCGTAAAATAATTACATTTCATTTTTTTTAGGCTTTTGTAGCACTGCTTTAACTTACAATTGCAATGTAATTTGTGAGCAAGGAAAAAGAGGCAGAGAAAGTGAGTTGTTCTCTCAGTAATTTATACTGTTAGCTGCTTTTCTGGTAGCTGGAAGGAATGGAGGTATAAGTGCTCCAATGCTTTTAAATCTTTCAGTTCTAGGCAGGGCTTAATCTTTCTTTAACATCTATATGTGACTTACTAAAAAGTTTTGCTTTCTACGATCTACAAAGCAAAGTATCTTCTTTGTTTGAATGTTCAACTGCAATACCTCTGCTTTAACCAGATTAATATCTGTACAATATAATAACAGTTGAGGAAAGTTACCAGCTATGCAAGAATAACAATAGGCTGTGTCTGAGCAATTTCAGATTCTGTTTCTGAATTGTTATGAAAGCCATGAGGACTTGACAATGAGAGATTGAATGCTGAACTGTACACCCTTTTCTGTCCCTACCAAATTGAACCAAAATTAAATTATACCAATGCATCTCAGAAAATGTCAACATAAAAGGTGGCACTTCTCATCTCTTGCAGTGACTTCTCAAGTTAGTCCACCAGCCCAAAGCAATGTTATGTTCTGCCTGAGTTCAAATGAGAAAGCAAATATTGTGGTTTTAAACTTTTTTTTTTCCGATGCATGATTTTTAAGGAAAAAAAGGAAAATATTGTGGTTGCCACAAACTGTCTCCCTCCATTCTGCTGAGGAAGAAGACAATGTAAGCAATCAAATCATATCTTGTGTGCAAGCAGAACCCACAGAGTGGATTGCCCTTTCACCAAGTTCACAACTGAGAGATCTCTCCAGCCTAGATTATGCAATTATGTAAGTTTAATGCCACTTCACTTAGCATGTGAGTCCTTAAATTATTATTGCATACCAGAAGTCCTGTCATTATGTTCTGAACAGACATTAGCATTTCTGACGATGGAAGAATTTTTGAGGATAGATCACTGCAAAAAATCTCATCACTCTTAATAGTGCACTTATCTGTGCACTAATGGTATCAGTATAGAGTTCTCACATTTACATTATCATCAGGGGAGTGATTTTGAGCCTGTTTTTCTGATCAAACTGAAAATTTTGAATTGCAAAAATATTTTGCAAAAACATTTTGAAAACCCTTTATCAATGTCCTTTTCCCATCAGTCCAGCAAGTGAATCATGAACTTACTCTCTAAGTACATGCCATATTTACATAAAAGTAAATAAAGGTAGCAATGCTGACCACATGATAAAAATTTGCAGCTTTTGGGGGTTTTGTAAGACCAATGCATATAGCAGGTGAGCATTGCTAGTTGCTCCTGGCAATAGCATGGAACATTATACTCTGTTTTTTGGCTCTGGTCCTGTAAAATGCTCTGTATAAGTGTACAGTGTATTTATGGCCATTCATTTGTGCTTTCTCTGCCACATGTCCATCAGACCTAAGCTGGAAGATGTCTGTCTAGTACTATCAAATTTAGAGATTGTGATTGAGTAACGCTTATGTAAATGAAAAAAATAGCGTAAATTTAAATCGAAAGGCTTTTGCTACTTATAATGTTACTCTGTACAAGTCCATATCTTTTTATTCAGAGGATGAAAATAATTTTTCAGTTATAATTACTGTTTGTTTGCTTTGCGTAGGGCCTTGTGTACACTGGCATGACATATCAAAGAAGCTCAAAAGAGAGGAAGGTTGCCTTAGGAGCTCGTTCTATACATACAGACAATTAGACAATCTGAATTATTGTCTTAAACTGTCCACTTCATTTTGGAATAGAAAGCTTGAACATAGGAGATTCGTTCCCTATCATAAATGTTAGGGATTTTCCTGTAGTCTAACTATCCTCCACTCCCATGCTCTCTACGTTTATCCTTTGATATGCTAGCAATTTGCCTGTCTTTATTTTTTTGCTTTGCATTCCATTTTCTTACTCTTCTTTATTCATCCCATGTTCTCCAGAGAATGCAGTTTGGGCTATACACTCTAAGGGATGTAGTTACATAAGATATACAGGAAAAATCTTGAAACACTTAGATAGACTTTCTATGCCTTACAAGACTGACTGGTGCACCTGCCCAATCAGGGTACTTTCCTCTTTTAAATGGAGGCACTGGAACTTCACTGGTTGGAACTAGAAATATCAATAAACTGATAGCTACATCATTCATGTCCATGGTACGCTGTAACTATATATTTATAAAGTATATAAAATATATTTCTGCTTATGCATTTATTCCATATGTTTATATTTATTTCTATTTTGTGTTTATCTTATGAGTATTTATGCACACAATTTCTTTTCTTGCCATCTAATTAAACTGCTAAATTTGTAAACAGTATTGCTCCCATGGGTATTTTTATCAGTATTTTGACCTAGTATTTTGACCACTGGTAATAATGTTTACAGGATTTGACAGAACTCTTTCATTGTAGTATTTGAAACAAGCAAGGAGGAAGTTTCTTCTCTGTTATTATACCAAGCTGCATCCTCAATTTCATAGCTTTATGTAACTTCATCTTTTTTCCCTTTATTTTGGTGCCTTAAATTCTAGTTCCTTCCTCCTGCACAACTGGCAAACCAATGCCTGTGATTCTGTCATAGCTCCCATCCTGTTGCATACTAATGTTTCAGGAGGAGCAGACGTTCCCATATGTGCCCTGTCTTTATACTCTGATGCTCTTGCTTTGCAAGCAGAAGATTGTATTTCCATTGCCCTTTGTGTCTGGAGAAATGGATACAGCACTAAGGAGTTTTTCAGTGTGGCTGATTAGTGGTGTTAGTAAGCAACCAAGTTGATCCCTTTCCTATCTTGTCCCTCTTACCACTATTCCCAGCTATTTCCCATTGCTTTTTTTCTTTATCTACTCTTTTCTTCTCTAGTGTCTGTTCCTCCCAGGGTTTCCCTTCAGTTTCTTGGTCTGATGATCTTGCTTGCACAAGATCTTGCAAAGCTGCAAAAAAGGTTCAACCCCACATCGTTTTTTTTCACCTGCCTTTTGGATACTAATTTCTGCCTGATCTCCAGATAGATGCATTAATGGCTGAGGGGGTGTGTGTGGACCTGCCACAGTTTTTGGAGGAGGGAAAAAGCACAGCTCTTTTGGGATGCACCTGTAAGCAAGATGTGACTCTGCATCCACTGCAAACAATGGTGGACCAGTGCTCATTGTACACAAATGTCCTTAGCTCCTATTTCTCACTACATCATTTACTCTAGAACCCTTCTGTTCTGAAATTCTGACATAAAACATTACAGATACTGAAAATTATTAAGCACGTCAGAAAACTGTTTAGAAAGATACATGAAAAAGACAGTGATTGTTTATTTATGAAAGGCTGTGAATAATAGGAAACATGATAAGAGTATCAAAGATAATGAATGCTATAGAAAAAGCAGAGCAGAAACATCTATTTCTGTCTCATAACATGTGTGACAATGAAGCATTCAGAGAAATCAAAAGGTGGCAAATTCAAGCCTGATGAAAGGAAACCTTATCCAATGCAAAACATAATTAGACTGTGGAAGCCACTGTCAATCAGTGTCCTGCTGGCCAAGAATGTGGTTCAAAGTTCAAGTTCAAAAAGAAAATAGAGTGCGTTCTTTGTATAATAAACTATGTAACAGTAAAGCAAATAGTTAAAAAAAGATGTAGTAAAACATTAAGTATTTCAGAGATGCAAACCATTTAATAACTAATAGGGCAAGGATAAGACAGGCCATGCTGTTTCCTATCTGCTTTTTACCAGGCTTTGTTAACCTTCTTGAAAGCACATGGGTTGGCCTCTCTCATGTTGTATCCATCTGGTAACAAATATGGAAAACCAAACAAAGGGCACCTGAAATTAATACATCAGGCTGTGAACTTACTGCTAAGCAACATGCAGTTAGCACCAACTTTTCCTGCTTATTTGCTGAGTGAATGTAACTGCCAAGAGCATCTTTAATTGCCTTGGCTCCATTTACCACAGCTTATCTAGATGCACTGAGACAATAGAAGTCAAAATACTTTCATAAGTAGGTGGTTGTCACTTTATGTCACTTCACTGCTGCAGAAAAGATCTTTTCCACTCTTCTGGCTGATATTAATTATAGGAGAGCTAGATTTGGCTTTTAGACCTTAAAATCCTTCTCTGCAAGGATTCTTTGTGACGGTGTCTTTAACATGAGGTCTACAGTCTTCCATACCTTGCAGACATGCAACAGTAGATGCAGGAGAGAAAAAAAGACCCTGAAGCTGTAGCAGAAGATAAAAATTGCAGTTATTTTGGTATGGATTTTTATAATCTTTGGAAAAGGTTTTTATCGATTTGGAATCCAACAGTTCTTGGTACTGTGCTTTGTAAGAAGGCAGGGAGGTATGCAATCACTTGCTCCTGAACTGTGTATAGTAAAGCCAGAGTCAGACAGACCCTTTTTGTCAAACAATATTAATATTAGCATCTACATTGCCTGGTGACCCTGGTGCAATGAAATATTTTTCTGAGAACAGAGTAGCAAAATAATAAGGTAAATAACCTTCAAAAGGCTCTGGAGAATAGATAAGGTGCCTGGGCACAGGGGGAAGCCAATGTTACTCTAGACCTAGAAAAGGGGAAGACCAGGGAAACTTCAGGCTGGTCAGCTTCACTTCTGTCTCTGGAAAGATGATAGATGTCATCTCAAAGTGTGTGGAGGAAGAGCAAACTATTAGAAGTAGTCAGCATGGATCCACCAAGGGGAAATCACGTCAGACTAATATGATAGCCTCCTATGATGGCATGACTGGATGGATGAGGTTCGGGCAGTGGAAGTTGTCTGCCTTGACTTAGACAGGGCTTTTGACACAATTCCTCATGGCAACCTTGTTGGGGAGCTTGGAAGTGTGCATTAGGTGAATGGACAGTGGGATGGATTGAAAACTGGTTGAAAGATAGAGCTCAGAGTGTTGTGATCATGGGCACAGAGTTGGATATCAGTAATAAGTGGTGTTCCCCATAGGTCAGTACTCAGTCCTATCCTGTTCAATGTACTAATCAATAACATGGATGACAGAATAGCAAGTTTGCTAACCATACTAAAGCTGGAAGGATTAGCTGAGACACCAGAAGGCTGTGGCAACATACAGTGAAATCTGGCCAACCTGAAGAGTTGGTCAGAGAGAAACATAATGAAATTCTGTTAGGGTAGTAGGATGATGCATCTGAGGAGGAATAACCCTATGCACTAGTACAGGTTAGACCTGTGGGAGAGCAGCTCTGTGGAAAAATACTTAGGGATCCTGGTGGACGACAAGATGACCATAAGCCAGTAATATGCCCTTGTCTCCATGAAGAACAGTGACATACTGGGGTGCATCAAGAAGACTGTGTCCAACAGTTCAATGGAGTTTATTCTTGCCCTCTAATCTCCCTATTGAGACCACATCTGCAGTACTGTGTTCAGTTCTGTCTCCTCAGTTCAAGAATGGGAACTACTGGAGAGGATACAGCAAAGGGCTATGAAGGTTACTGGAGGACTAGAGCGTATCTCTTATGAGGGATGTGGCTCTTTTCTGTCTGAACAAAAGAAGGCTGAGAGGGAAGTTTGACAATACTTAACAAATACTTAAAAACGTGAGTGTCAGGAGGATGAGGCTGATCGTTTTTTAGTGGTGCCCAGGGACAGGACAAGAGAGCAAGAACTTGACCGTATCACTATCAAAGGACTAATCAGTGGGAAGGGAAGGGAAGGG
>VZTY01027154.1:33010-46782 GCA_013400935.1 Turnix velox | reverse complement strand
AGGGAAGGGAAGGGAAGGGAAGGGAAGGGAAGGGAAGGGAAGGGAAGGGAAGGGAAGAAACTCACAGTCTGTCATTTATTATAAGCAGATATCACAAACTGTTACCAAGTGGCATTGACCTACTTATTGATTTCTTTATTATTAATTATATGAAGCTTCTGATAAAACTAAATTATTGTTTTTCTTTATAAATTAATGAGAAAAGCCTCTTGCATGCTATGTGCTGGCTAATCTGCTCTACTGTTCTACCACAACGGAACTGAAATCCACTATCCGTATTGAAGTTAGCATTTGTTTTGATTAATAAGTGGACGTCCTATAGAGGGTTGTTTTTTTCCCTTGATTCAGATAAATTCACATTTTCTTACAATATGGTAGTTCCTATAATTGAACACAATGATAATCTGTTCTGTAGAGCCAATGCTTTATCTATCATATTTTGAAAGAAGAGAGAGGAATAAAACACATTCATAGTGTTTTTTCTCACACTCAGTGCTTTCTAAAACAAAACCAATTTGTTGATCTCAAGCCACCTAGTAGTTTTCTTTGAAGAAATCTTCCCAGTACTTTTCACACCCACCCAGAGAGATGGTGTTCCTGGAACATTTTATGGGAATGAGGAGGCTAAGGAATATAAAAGACAAAGTGTTCTTTCACTGAAATTCTTCCTGTTTTGATAACACCATCTCTCACAGAAATAAAAGATCTTCTATTTCTGCTGATTCAGGGTCTTTGACCAGATGTGTAATTCAGACTGCAGTTTGAAAGAGAGATGTTAGTCTGCATACACTCACTAGGAAAATAAATGGGAAGAGAACTGGCTCTTACATAGTATTTGAACATTTCGGAAACTTTGGGGAAAGCCAGTCTTGAATTAAGTCAGAAAGTTTTATGCAAATCTTCTCAGACCTTACTGTATGTGTCTGATTAATTTTTATTTCTGGTTGCCAAAGCTATTAAAATAATTACAAGTATGTAATGATAAACTTTAACAAGATATCTCTGACAATAGCACCTAAACCAAAGAAAGATCATGATTAAGGGCTATAGTGCACTGTTAACAGCCATTGTATGTTGGCAGTAAAGGGAAAGGGGTGCTATAGATTATCAATGAAACTTTCAAAACACTCAGTGTGGGGGTTCACCTCAGACTTTTACCAGTAAACCACTTTAGGAACAGTCCATCATTTTTTGTCAAACCTCCTGGGGCCAGGGATAAGAGATGTAAGTGAACTCTTGCTGAGTGAAAATAGCATTTGGAAATCTGGATTTTTTGATAAGAGATATGTATCAGGACTTGGTATATATCTTTTTTTTATGTTGCGAGCACTGAAGTTATCTGAAGCAGTTGTACAGTTTTCCTTCATTGCACAGTAAGATTTCCATAACACTGAAAGAGAAGTCTGTATAATTTACTGTTATCTGAAATGCAAAACTTACAATTTCTAACATTCTCAGTTTAGCACATCACCAGGGAAAAAGTACAAACTCAATGGCCCTGTTTTTTATGGATCTGATCTCCACTTCTAGTTCAATCTCTTTCTGATTTCCTTGTATACACAAAGTTTAGACTATGCCTTGTCAGATCCCTGCTTCAGGAAATAGAACCCCAAACCTTCTTTTGAGTCTTTACCTGATACAGCAACAAACAATGTTAAGTATGAATTTTAAAATTAGAACAGCATGTCCTAAGTTGAGGAAGATTAAAAAAACTTTATGGCAATGCCTCTGGAAATTAAACCAAACTGTGCATCCCTCCAAAGCCCTCTGTGATTCTGACCTTTCCACCTGTGAGGTGTGCCCTCTGCCTGAATCCTTTCCTATTCCAGAGCTATGCCTATCTACTTTGTTACCTAAAGGTACTCATGTACAGTCAGATTGCCCATCCAGCACTACTTTATCACCATAAGCTCACCTTCTTCAAAGCTCCTCTCTTCCTCTGCCTACATTAGTGGAGAGACCCACTTAAGAATGAGGAGAACTGTTGATACTTTGTAATAATGTAAATTTAGTAAACATAAGCAGAAATAGTCTATATGAAGTAAATTCAGACATTCCCTCTCTCCTGTGGTAGCATTTATTTCCCTAAGATTTGCAAAATTCTTGGCATAGCATGCTCCCATCCTTTGCAGCAGCTATAAATACAAAGGGGAGATGAAGGGAAATTCTCATAGGAATTTGCCGTCAAATTAGCTAGTCTGTAATGAAAGCTGAGGGCAAGTGCTATTATTCATGTCTGATTTTACTGTGCCTCTTTTTCCTGCTGGTATCTGATCTCTGCTGAAGGAGGAGGCCCATTCCAGGTTGCAGAACAGTCCTTGTATTTGCCCTAGACCTCCTGGGTTTGGGGGACTGCTGTACTTCAGGACCACGGCTGCCTAGCAAGACCAAGGCTAGCAAGGAAGCCATTTTTATTCATCTATTCTTTGCTTTGAAAGATCATTTGGCTTCCTGACCTTCCAGCATAAGAGGGATTTAATTTGCTTCACAAACAATTCTGGTATTTCTATTTCCCATACACAGTGTGCTTGAAGTGCCAATATAGTTAGTGCTGCATGCTAGAAGATGATGATATGCATGGGAATAAGCAGATTAAATCCTTTGAGGTTAACAGCGATAAACACAGGCAGGGTTTATGAGCAAAAGAAGTCCAGGGGGTTAGCTTAGTCTTGTTAAAGAAGCAGTCATATCTGAAAAGCATGCTTAGAATGATCTATAGTCTCTAACCAGGAAAGCCCAAGGGAAAGAAGACTGACAAAAATGGAAAGATTCTGAGAAACTGGCCAGTAAAACAGTCCAGCGTCTGGTCTCATTGTAGCTGTCTTAGTCAGGATCTGATCTGTGCAAGCAGCAAAGCTGAAACTAAATTTTGAACTAACAGTGTAAGGGAAAAGGAAAAGCTATATAGCAGTTAATAGCTATTCAGATAAACTGTTTAAGAAGATCTTAAAATGTAGCCAAATTGCAAAGCAGTCACATTTGTTATTAGAAATTAAACACTTGTAAAAAACATGTTATCTCTACAAAGGATATAATTATCATCAGGCCAAATTTTACACAAATGACACATAGAAAATGGAGTTTTGAGTGACAGGGTATTCACATTTCTATGTGAAAAAAATTTGCTCCAGATTTCCCTTGTGCATAAGGTATGAGATATGTCACATACTTTTTTCTAAAGTCCTTGAGGTTACCAGAGAGGAGGCAGTTTCCCCTGCTATTGTCTTATAATATGCTTTTATGTTTTGGTAACCATTACATGAAATATAAGAAAAAATGCTCCAGAAATCTTAAATAAAGATCAAGGCAAAAACAGACAGTGGATCTGAAAGTCTCATTTCAACCTAATAATGCAGTCTGAAGAGTTCAAGCTTCATATGATAATTTCTTTTTTTTTGTTTGCTTCAATGAAGCTCATTCATACATAATGCCACAATAATTAACACAATCAATCATGACAATAAATGTCAGTAACAAAAGAAAAGTCAGATTATTCTTTCTCTGTGGGACTAAAGGTGCTCATGGAAGAAGTGATGAAAAATCATGTCTGCAGTCATTCCTGTTTCTTAGACCAAATTTGCAAAGGGTCTTCCCAACACTTTCAAAAGCTTCAGCACTATATTTATGGAGAGGCACTGGATTGTCCCAACATAAAACAGTAATGTCAGTGATCTGGCACCTCCTCTCTTTGCAGTCCTCTCCTGTTGACACTATACTTCAATGTAACTGTCAGAAAAACTGTCCATATTTCCCTCCAGGTTTTCTTTAGGGCAATGAAACTTTCCCTCAAGTACATACATCTCTGCTTCTCTGAGAACCAGCAGAAGTATCTCATACTTTAAGAAGAAAGGATTGTGAACTGCACAATGAGTTCTTCTTGACCTGAAACAAAAAGTTTAGCTCAATTATGGGTGTTTGAATGCTTTTCAAGTATTATCAGTACGTAAGTTTTGAAAGAAAATGTTTTTTTAGAGAGAAAAATCACAGCATCTCACTTTGAAAATGTCAAAACACTATGTTCCAGAAAAAGATCTCTTTTCTTTCAGCTTGAGCTACTTGAAAAATTAGACACAAATTCAAGAATTATTTTGGACATTCGAAATCTTCTTATTTTTTGGCAGACCTAATTCCAACCCTAATATTTCATATAACAAGAGACAGCAGTATAAGCACAGCAATACTTGAATTTACATGCTATCAGCTCCCTGAGAGTTTCTCAGATATTTGGGTCCAGCTTTCCTGATGCCATTAGATGTATTTAAATATTTTTCTTTTCTCATTGGAGAAGTGAAAGGATGCAAGGTAATGCATGTCAGTTAAGGTACTCAGGCTGGAAATTGCTTCATGTCTTCAATGACTAGATTCAAGAGCTATTGTTAGTGCTATGAGGGGAGAGCTTGCTTGTTTTCAATGCAGCTCAGTGAAAACTGATGAAAGTAAAATTCTCAGTCTAAATCTTTTGTTTTCCCTCATGAAGAACACTTGTATTTCTCTGAAAAGGAACAACTTGTCCCACCACAGAACAGTCCCAAGCAGCTAATCCCCTGATGATATCTTTGGATGCAGCAGGCAACTGGCAGCTCCAGAGATGATATGAATATCAGGAACTTCTTACGCTTGTTCACAGCACTGACAGTTTCTTCGGGGTGCCTCTAGTGGTATGAACAAATCACCTCCCTGTGTGTGTAAGGTGGTCAGAAGATACAGCTTCCCACCAAGTCTAATACATTTACTTGAATCTTTTCAGGTGAAAACTCCAACTTACCAATAATTAATTTTCTGGAAGGTATAAGAAGGACTTTGTAGGTATGTAGTCTGAATGACTGTATCAATAATTGATTTGCTACAATAGTCTATGAAATACTGAAATTTTGCTGCTTCCAGGCATGAGTTCCTGTTATCCATATTTTAGGCTTGCAGAGGACTGATGACAAAATCTTGCCTTTTGTAACTCATGTATTTCTTCAGAAATTGTATTTTAAATGTGCATCTTATATGTATGCTTGATTGTGAAGTTCATCAACCCTGTTGAAACTGTGGGGTGTAGAAGTAAACTCAGGCAGATGTTTGGAAGATGAGGGGACAAAGAAACAAAGCACAGACTACCAGCTCAAGTCATAAGGAGATTCAGAAAGACCCACTTTCAACTTTCTGATCTTTTGGACTTCCTCTCTGGCCAGAGAGAATCTATTGCAGCCCAGAGCCTGACAACATTGGCCTGTTTATTTTTTCAGGTAGCTATGCCTTTGAATTAAATTATTGGAATTGTAGGTCTCAATTTAAAAGGATTTTTTGCAGATAATTAGTTAAATCTTGCAAAATGCTCCAACATTTAAACAGAGAGTTACAGAAAAACCTAAGATGGGTGGCAATGCACACTTACTCCTTGCCTCGTGAGTCTGAAAGATATGAAAGCCATTGCAACCCCACTGGAACATGCAGGTCAATCAGAACAAGGATAATGTTTACAATGACCATTACATACATTGCATATGACCATTTGCCTCCTTCCGAAGCAAAGAATTGGTTTAATAAATGTAAAATATTGCACTGGGTATTGTTCTCAGGTCCCCTAATGCCACAGAAGCTATTAAACCTATTTCTTGGGAATTATGCCCTTGGATCAGCTTACAAGGTGGCTTGTTTTAATTTTTATTCTTGAAGCTGGGAAATGCTTTCATGCCTTAGCTTTCTTACTCATAGCTGACATGATTTAAATGTAATGTTACAATCCATTTAATGAATTCTGTCAAGTAGGAAATGAGATATGCACTTCCTGGTGCTATGTGCATTGCAGCTAAGAGACACATACTGCTCTTAGTCTTCATGCTTCTCAGGTGGAGAATGAACTTCTATATCTTTTCCTTTTGAAACATTTGATATCTTGTTCTGCTCATTTCTGGATGTGAGAAAAGTAATTATTTTTCCTTTCAGGATACGAAGAAAGTATAAAGTTAGCACTAGTCAGGTTGAGACTCCTGAAAATCACACAAGGATAGATAGTTTCACTCAATAAGTTTCAGGTAATTTCTGGAAATGACAACAGCTTTCTTTGAAGTCTTTTGTGCAAACCAGTAAAATTTTTTAATTACAAGCATGTAGTCAATACAGTCACATGTACATAGATAAATACACACCATAAACATGTAAATGCTTGTGTTTTTTATATATTTGAAATTATTATCAACAACACTATAGGAGCCCATCTGCTTCACTGTGATTGTAGGCTTAAAAGCTTATTTCTGAAAAAGGCGGTGAGCCATTGCAGTGATACAGGTCATCTTACCAATTGTGTTCCCTTCAAAATAATTGGAATTTTGACATGCTTTTTCAACAGTTGACTAAAAACCCTGCAAGCTTTGTGGTGCCAAACACAGTTAGATACAGTTATATTTTCCCTGGAGGTGGTAGGTGTCTACAGCTGCAAATGACAAGAATATTGATTCACTTTCAAAAAACACGTGCTTTGTTTAGAAGCAATCAGTGTTTATGCTGGGTAAGCTAGCAGATCTGCTTAATCAACTGGTTGCTTTTACTGTCATAGTATGTCAGTATTTTAAATCATGGTCATCCTTCTCAGGATCAATGCTTGTATGGAAGTTGTGGCTTCAATTTAAACAGAAAGTTATGTAATTCTGTCTACACTTGTCCACATAATTGTGAATAATGCATTTCCTGTCACTCTGTGCCCTTTCTTCTCTTCCCATCCTCTATTCTTGTCTCTTCCTTTGCTTTTTTTTTTTCTTCCCCACCCCCCAGTATGTACAAAGAACAGTAATAATTCCTATATAAAGGCGCATCCTGAATACTGTATATCTATTGTACGTTTATAGTGAAGTAATGAAGTGAAAGTAAAATTGCTTATAATCACTTTGCTGTTTCTAAATAGACTGATATTTTTTCAGACCTCAGCCTCTTCTACAATAATTCAAGTGCAATGAGAAAGCAGTCACCTATACTGCTCTTAATGATTGATATTTTCTTTGAGCCTGGCACATCTTCATCCTCCTGTTACCAAAAAAACCAAGAAAATCCCATTTTCCTTAGCTTTGGGACCAGTCTGCAGCCACAGTGGGTCCTGATGCAGCAAATGTTGTTAATCACTGGTCACACTCACTGTAATGAGTAGGACTGCTCACATACCAAGGATGCACATGTAACTCAAATGAAGTCTTACTGCAAGCATATTTTATGTGAATCAACTGAATCCAGCAATGTGGCATGGCAGGACAGTTCAATAACCACCTCTTTGGCTTTGACTGCATATCAGAGCATGAAACCTGTCACTTTCAAGAAAGCCCCATAACATTCAGATAATTTAAAAAACAAAAACTTTTTCAAGCTTCAGTTAATAATTCCAGAAGAAAACACAGCTACAAATACTGTACTCCTCTAATCTTAGAAATATAGTTGAATAGAGCAGGTAAAATGAAGGCTGAAATTAAACTGAATTACCTCCTTTCATTTAAATCCACTTACTTAATATATTCCAGGTATGATTTTGGGTGTAGCTGAAAGATGAATTTTTTGAAGACAAAATGCTCTTCTTCCTCTGATTACATGGAGTGATTTTTGACTAAAGTAAAGAAGAGGGAAAGAAGGCCTCTTGACACAAAGCCCTGTTTTTAGTTCGAGATATTATTTACTGAGTACTTGTTCACATTTTGAGATAGACAGTGGTCCCATGCTTATTATATGAAACTGCTTTAATACTACAGTGATACAGTGAGAGAAGATGATTAGTATGCTCTTTGACACTGTGATCAGCTGTATGATGGCAATAGCTGTGATACAGGTTATAATCTTCTAAGGATGCCCTTAGAACATTACCATTTACTATTACATTCCAGTTATAAATTCAAGCCTATTTGTTTTCCTGTAATGGGGAATTTCTGCTAGAAAATGCGTTTTTAAATTACTACTCACTGCAAGGGAAAAAGCAAAGAACTCATTTGTACTCATTTAAGAATTGTTGGAAACTTCTTAGTGTGATGTACACGTGCTTTTTAGTGGATGACATATATGTCTGTGTCTTTAAATATGTATATCAAACATACAGTGTACATACATGCACAAGTAGAGATATATACTCATAAAACAAATACTGAGAATGTCTACTGATACGTGCTTTGTATGAGGTGGTTCACTACTTTTGGCACTTGTACACAAGATAAGCAGATTTCCATTCTCAATAGAAGCACAAGAAATTGTTATTTAGATTGGGTGGCATCACAATCTGAGGGTGACCTGCTTCCCGTGACAAAAAGAAGCCAGCTGAGTTACTAAGAGGTGTCAAGAGCTCAAAGTACAACTGCTGCTAAGAAGTGTGGACCTGCATGAAATCACGAGATGGCCCCCCTCCAAAGAAGTTTTTAGACTTACAGGACTTTGGACCCCAGTGGTTGAGAACCCAGAGCTCTTGCTCATTGACTGATGAGAAGGGCTCAAGAGAACTTATCTCTGGGGATTTCTCCTCCTGAAGATGCCTGCCTCTCCCTGTTTCCCTGAAGATCACAGTATTTCTGAAACATATTTTAGCATTTTGATATAGATGTGCATATACATAGTGGTTCTCTGGAGCTCATATCCTTGGTTTTGGATGTATAGGAAAAAGTTAATGAACTATCTTGAGACTATGAATTAGCACAAGGCCCTTTCTTTGCTGCTAAGTTAAAGTATTTGTCTTGGGTAAATGGAAAGCATGAAGAAAAAACAGAAGGAAAATATAAACTTCATTACACTACCCCCCTCCTTTATAATGCAGAGAGAGAAATACATAAATCTGATGATACCCTGGAATACTCCTTTTTAATTTGAAATAATTTACTGAGTATTAGCATGCCATTTGAAAGATTCCTTGAAACCAGCAAATTATCTCATCAGTACCACAAACCTACTTCATTTACAGAAGTGGTAATTGTTGCATTTAAGAAACTTGAATTATCTAAATGTATCCTAGTTGTTACTTTTTCACAGAAAATGAAAAAGTGCTTATCAAGGAGTCTCACCACAGCTCTCAAGGTATCTTGTTCCAAAAGAAAAGGCAGTAGATGTAATTTCTAACAACAAACTCTACTGTATTTCCCCTGTTCAAAAGCCCTATATTTATGACAAAAATCTGAAACTTATAATTTTGAGACTTGCCAACATATTCTGGTGCATTAAGAATAGGCATTGAATGACATTTGAGATGCCTGTGGGAATCCTGTCTGGTCTCCAGTTCCCACCACAGAAGGAAGATCTACCTTACCATACACACTGATACACACCAGGGAGAGCTGGAGTCTGAGCTGTAGTTTTCACTTCTCCCAGGTGCCACATGATACAAGTTCTTTATTTGGATTTTGCCCTGCATGCAGCGTCACTCCAGTTCAAGACACAACTTATTATTCTGAAAAATTTCTTTTTGGTTGGTTTTTGTTATTGCTGGTGGTAGCGCTAAATTTCATTGCTTGTTTCATTAGTTTTTTTGTGTTATAAGTGGTCAAAACCATGTTATGTAGATCAGAGGACCATCTTGTATTAGAACTCATTTGGACTACTATATAATCTCTAGAAATTTATCTCAACAGTAACCTACCAGCAATCAAGAATCTACTGAAGCCTTTCAAGAATTCTTTCAGTGCTGTCAAAAATAATCAGTGCTTTAATTATCCTTTTCATTTTGACATTGATTTGGACAATTCTAGCTTCCAGGCATTGAGACATACACTTTTCTCCCTTTGACCAAACACATTAAATGTGCATTCCCCACACAGGCAGATGGAGGTTTCGTAGAACTATAGGATCAGAGAATGTGTTGACTTGGAAGAGACCTTCAAAGGTCATATAGTCCATCTTCTCTGCAGGGACATCTAGATCAGGTTGCTCAGGACCTCACCAAGCCTAGCTTTGAATGCCTCCAGGGGTGGAGCCTCATTGAGTCCCTGAGCAGCCCCTTCCAGTGCCTTATCATCCTCACTGTGAAGATGTGCAATCTAAACCTGCCCTGCTTTAGTTTGAAAGGATTGCCTCTCAGCTGATTGCTACACACTCTGACAAATGGTCCCTCCCCAGCTTTCCTGTGGTCCCCTTTCAGGTCCTCATAGGGTGCTATGATGTCTTCCCAAAGCCTTCTCTTCTCCAGGGTGAACAGCCCCAAATCTCATAGCCTCTCCTCATAGGCAAGGTGCTCCAGCCTCTTTGTCAGCTTCTTTTGGACCCTTTCCAGCAGGTCCATGTTCCACTTTTGCTGAGGGCTCCGGAGCTGGACATAGTACTCCAGGTGGGATCTCACGAGAGTAGAATAGCGTAGAGTTGAGTACAGTACAGTAGAGTACAGTAGAATAGAGAGACAGAATCACCTCTCTCAATCTGCTGGCCACATCTCTTCTGTTGCAGCCCAGGATACAGTTGGCCTTCTGGGCTGCAAGCACACATTGTTGACTCTGGTGCAGCTTTTTGTTTACCCTAACTCTCAAGCCATTTTCTGCAGGGTTGCTCTGTATCATGTAATTTCCCCAGACTGTATTGATAGTGAGGACTGGCCTGTCCCAAATGCAACACTCTGCACTTGTCCTTACTGAACTTCATAAGGTTTATACCGGCCAACTTGTCTAGCCTATCCAAGTCCCTCTAGGTGACATCGTGTTCCTCCAGCCTGTTGACACCCCAACACTCACTTTCTGTTGCCTGCAAACTTGCTGATGGTGCACTCAAATACACATCATCTGTGAAGATAATGAACAGTACTGGATCCAACACGGATCCTTGAGGGACACCACTCAGCACTCCTCTCTACCCAGAGATCAAGCTACCCTCTGGATGTGACCATACAGACACTTGCTAATCCACCTGAGAGTCCACCCATCAAATTCATGTATCTCCAATTTAGAGAGAAGGAAGTTGTGGGAGACTGTGTCAAAGGCCTTGTAGAAGGCCAGACAGATGATACCCACTGGTCCACTGATGTAGTCACTCCATTGTATAAAGCCACTAAGTTGGTTAGGCAGGACTTGACCTGGGTGAAGCTGTGTTGGCTGTCTCAAAACACCTCCCTGTCCTCCATGTGCTGTAGCACAACTTATATGTATGGAAATTATCCTTAAGGTGCCTTGCAGCCAAGTATTTTATGATTATATGATTCTAAATGTCAGCACATCACTTAACAAAATAATATGGAAATAGCCCTTACTTTGCTGATAAATTACAGTAATTTTCTCAGGCAAACAAAAAGCATGAGGAAGCACCTGAGAAGAAAAATGCAATCTACATTACAGTCTACAGATTCTAGGAGAATTTGCTTCATGATCTTCCCCAGTATAGAAGTGAGGCTGACATGTCAGTAGTTGCTGGTGTCCTCCTTTCTGTTTTTGAAAACAAGTGTAATGTTCACGTTCTTCCAGTCACCAGGGACTTTGCCTGACCACTGTGACTTCATCACAGCTTAGCAACTACATCAGCCAATGCCCTCAGGACTCTGGGATGCATCTTGTCAGGTCTCATGGACATGTGTACATGATGGTCAGATGGTCAGATGGTCCAGAACCTGGTCTTCATTGAAAGCATGAGAGACTTTATCCCCCTGGTCTCCATCTCATATTCCTTCAACTTCGGAGGCATTAAGAGGGAGCTTGTCAGTGAAGACTGTGGCAAAAAGTTGTTGAGTACCACAGCCTTCTCATCTGTTCTCATACGTTTTCCATTCTTGCTCATTGGGGTGGTTATGCTTTCTTCAAGCTTCATTTTCTGGTTTATATAGCAGCCATTGTTATTTTTAGTGTCTAAGCCAAACTGAGGTCCCGCTGCACCTCGGCCTTCCCAACGTAAGCTTCCCTGCGTAAGCTGGCTGCATCTCTGTTTACTCTGTTTACTTGCCTCTGCTTCTGCAGTTCTTCTTACTAATTAGTTTCATCAGCAGGTGAAACAAGGCAATGCTGATCTCTTCCCTTTGTTGCCGAATTTCTTGAATATAAGGATGGAGAACTCTTTTGCTGTATGGAAAGCATCCTTGGAGATCTGGCAGCTCTGTTCTGTCTGTTGTCTCTGAGGACAGTTTCCCTGGAGGTCTTATTGAGTGACTCCTTGGAGAGATGGAGATTTGCTTTCTTAATATTCAGGCTTCTGACTAGGGTCCTTGAGCTGACACACCTTCCTCAGAGCTGTGAATTTCACCCACATGTGGTTACTGTATCCCAAGCTGCTTCCTGACTTAACATCCCTAATGGTGTTTCCAATTATTAGGTCCAGTGTTGCATTCTCTCTTGCAGGGCTTTCTATTTCCTGCCTCAGGAAGTTATCATCAACACACTCCAGGAACCCTCTGGATTGCTTTCACCTCGTTGTGTTTCCTTTTCAACAGTAGTCAGGATGGTTGAAATCCACTAGCAGGACAACAGCTTTTGAGTGTGATGTCTCCTGTAGCTGGAGAAGAACATGTCTTCAGCAAGCTGCTCTTGATCAGATGGCCTGTTGTTGACACCAGCAATAAGGTTTCTATGTTACCTCAGTCTCTAATTTTGCTCATTTTCATATCATATCAATCCTTAACCTTTGTTTCAATTCAGTGAATTGAAGTTGTTTTTGCAAAGCAAAATCTCTCCTGATTTGCCCCCACCTATAGGCATGTGCTAAATTTTGGCTCTGTGACTATTAATTAGCCTCTATTAAAATGCACTTCCTTGCACAGGCAATTTTACTAAGTGACTGAGGTCACATCATTTCTCAGTGATATGTCTTCTGCACCAGATAGCTGTCCCCGGTCTTTGTGTCATCTGCTGTCTCTGTTGGTAAAGACTTGAATTTTTCTTCCAAGTCATTAATAAATAGTATAGCCAGCTTTTAATTCACCTAATGTGGGACACATTGCTCTTGTAGTATTCTAATTTCTTAGTCAAAATGTTGTGTGTTAGCAGTCCTTAGGTTTTACAGTAATCTAAATACATAACCTTAACACTATTACCTTTAATAGACAAACCTATAAACCCAGCAGAAAATACATCAAGCTGGGTATAAATGCAGTTTTTAAAGTAAATTTATGTTGATCTTACTATGGGCCCTGACTCCCCTGGGAGTCCTTTTACTTCCCCAAATTTTTGCAATAGTTAGTATATCCAGATTCCCTTAAGCTTTTTAGTGTTAGCTTTCTTATAAAATTATAAAGAACATTGTATAGCAAAACATAATTAATTATAATGAATATTGCAGTGGATATTATAATAGCAGTGAAGTTATAAAGAGTTTTAGTTATAGCATATTCACTCTAAAAGCTAAAAAATGTGTATGATTAATGTCTTTAGTTGCAGTGTTCATGAAATCCATTGTTGATCTGGAGCTTTCTTCACTCAGTAATAGTGGATTCAGGCAGGCTGTCCTTTGATCTTTATTGCTGTGAAGGTGGTCAGCGAAAGGGCTGAGGTGTTCTTTTGAATGTGTTTTCACCCTTATTCTCAATAATTCAGTAGAAAGGGCCTGGTACCAATGCAGGTTGGTTTCCTGACAAATTTTGGTATCTGATGTTTTAATAAATGGTTAATTTTTAATACTAGGCCACTAACCTGTGGCCTATATAGGACATGTAATCTATTTCCAGCAGTCTACTGTACAACTTGTGCACAAAAATTAGCATCTCAACCTGATTAAATTGTTTGTGGTATGCCAGATCAGGGGTTAGTTACTTCTCTGGCTTTATCTATCCATCATATTTGAAAGGTCATGGCAGAATGGTGAAGTTCCCACTAACTGGAGAAAGGGGAACATAATTCCCATATTTAAAAAGGGAAAGAAGGAGGACC
>VZTY01027154.1:0-31800 GCA_013400935.1 Turnix velox | reverse complement strand
TGATCTTTAAGGTCCCTTCCAACCCAAACTGTTCTATGATTCTATGATTCTATGATCTGTCCTGCAATCGAAAGCTTCTGGCCGTCCTGAAAACATGTGAATACTGACAAGTATCAGTACCCTCCTTTTCTTGGGAATTCAGCAAAATCTATTTGCCACTGCTCAGCTTGTATGTTTCCTCTCACAGTAGTACTTTATTAGCTGTATTAGGGTTATTTCTTAAGCATATCTCACACGGTTGAGTCACTTGACAAGTGGTAGTGCATAGGACTTTTTCTATCAAAATTTGATTCAGGTAATTAAATAGTGACTCAGCAGTCCAGTGTTTTCTATTGTGTTCTTCTTTGACTATTCCCCAGACTGGTCTGGAAAGCACAACTAGTCTTTCATTACTTAATTTTGCCCATTCTCAATCTGGAACTGTCCCTCCTAATGCTTGAATAAACTATCTGCCTTTGAATACTCAATGTGTACTTTTAGTAGGAGGTGTCTCTGCCCATGGCAGGAGGTTGGAACTAGATGATCTTTAATGTCCCTTCCAACCCAAACCATTCTGTGATTCAGTAATTCTTCTGATTCTTGATATTATCTGAAATAAATGCAAATAAATCATTCTGCTTTCTTTCTGCTACCCTCTTAGCCTCTTCATCAGCCAATATATAACCTTTTTCTGGATCAGGGTTACCTTTTAATGCCCTCTGCAATGTATAATAGCAAATTTAGATGGTAGTCGCACTGCTTCTAATAAGCAGAGTATTTCTTCAGCATATTTGATTGATTTTCCCTGGGCAGTAAGCAGTCCCTGTTCCTTCCAAATAGTTCCATGAAGTCCCCAGTCAATGCAAGTATCTCAGCCTTTTGTGCTGATGTGAAGACAGGTAATAGCTGGGATTTGGTAACCTTATCAATGGTGGTCACTGGACACCCAGCCCTACATATCCTTGTTGAACGAAGTTACTCCTGTTGGTGTACCAGGAGGCCTCTGCATCTTCCATGGGCTTCTCTTTTAGATCTGGTCTACTAGAATACACAGTTTTCATAGTTTCCAGGCAGTCACAGGTTCTGCCGTCGCACCACTGAGAAAAGAGGGTGGGTTGTTACTAGTCACTTCAATATTATCATCATCAGATTCAACAAGTATAGCTTGAGACTTCAGAAATCTAGATGGTTTGCCATTTTGTTCTAGGACTGCAGATACAGTGTGGGAAACCAGTACAGTGATTTTCTGGCACAGGGTAAACTTTCAGGTTTCAATGATATTTATTATTACTGCTGCCACAGCCCATAGACACGCAGGCCAGCCTTTGTTTACTTTTTATAGTTGTTTAGAGAAGTAAGCTACTGCTCTCCTCCTATTTCCTAGTTGCCGAGCAAGGACTCCAAGACCTATTCCTTGTTTACTACAAGAAAGAAGCCAGAATGGTTGAGTCACATCTGGTAGGCCCAGTTCACATAATCTCTGCCAGCTGGCACTAAATCTTGGTTTAGGACAAGGAAAGATGCACCCGTATCAATTAAAAACTCAACTTCTTTTTCCTGTCTCCCTAGCTTAATTTTAACAAGTGGATCCACTAGGGCAGATCCCCCAGGTTCCCTCTAGTCCGAGGGCTAGGAAGTCTGCTAGGAAGTGTGGAGGAGCTGTAGGGTGTACTGGATGCTCATGATATTAATTTTTCCATTTAGGCCACTCATTTTTCCAGTGTCCTACTTCCTGGCGGTATGCACAATGATTTCTCCCCCACCTCTGCTCCCCAAAGCTATTTCTGTTCCCTGATGAATACATTCCTTTTCCCCTTCCTCTTCTCCATCCTCTGACTCCTCCTCTATTTACTACACTCATACTTTGTTGTTGCAGAGCTTCTATGGTTGCTACAACTTCCACTCTAGCTGATTTTCCTTCTTTTATTTCCTCTCTATCAACTTTTCTAAGTCCCTCATATCTGGCTCCTTTAACATCTGCAGCTTCCTCCTTATGTCATAGCATGGCTGTCCCAAAAGCAGAGAGGCTAACTCCAATTGACCTACATCTGAGGAGGGGTGTAGGGTGGTATATTTTCTCATGGCTACCCTACTCTTATCTAGGAATTCAGTGGGTGTTTCCTGGCTTTACTGCACAAAGTGCAGGCTGCCTTAGGGACAGCGTTTTCTAACCCAAACTTAATCCAGTCTCTATGTTCTTTTAACAACTGATAGTGCCATGCATTACTTGGATTCCAGTGAGGGTTAGTTAAGGGTACTCATGTTCCCCATAAGTGTTCCACTTGTAATTTGAACTTGTATGGTTGTTTGAGCTGTTTTTATTACCAGCGGTCTTTCCATTTCAGTTAATTCTCCAAGTATCAGATCAATGTCCAGCCAGTCAGGACCTTGATCTTTAACTATTAACTCAAATCTTTTTGCTACCTGAACTGGGTCATCACGGTAGCCTTTAGCTACTATTTTCCAAATCTCTACATCTGCAGCCAAGAAAGGGACTTCTATTTTGGCAAGCCCCTCCAGTCCGATGGTTTCTCATAAGGGGACTACAATATTTGGTGCCTCCTGTGTCTCTCACATTTTGTCCTGGTTCAGGAGGTAATAGTAGAAGAGGATTTTTCAGTATCCCTTTCATCACCGCTCCTGTCCTCCTGTTTGATTGGATCACAGAGGAGTTCAGGAGGTGGGGATGGTAGCCAGTATTTGATTCTTCCAGATATTCTCCCTGAGACAATGCAGTTTTTAAACAATTTTGCTTGATATTGCATGCAGAACAACACTTTGGTTTCTCTAGGTCTTTCTTTTGTTTCTCTAGCTTCTGTTCTTTCTTTTGTTTCTTTTCTAAAGCCAAAACCAGTGGGTCAAAAGGATGTATATTGATGCCACCCTTTCTTTGCCATTCCAGGTATCTCCTCAGAGTAAAAAAATACTAGCATACAGCACTTCATCCCATTTTCTCTCTCCTGAGAAACATCAACTGTATGAAAGTGCCATAGTCCAAAGTTCCATTAAAGAGGCACTTCTTCTGATTTTCTAACGTATAGAAAGGACACCAATCATTACAATATTTAATCAGTGTTTTCTCCTTAATATTGCCCAGTAAAGAACTTCCCAACTCTCTCCAATGTCCCAAAACACATCCTAGGGGACTTCTCTCTAAAATAAAACTCCCCTACTCTGCTTCCTTTGCTGGCACCCATATTTCACTTTAAAAAATTACCACAAATTCACCCTATAGGATTTGTTTGTTTGTTTCTTTTGTTTCTTTGTTTTTATTTTTTTTGGGGGGGGGAGATTTGTTTGTTTCTTTTGTTGTTGGTGGTGTTTCTGGTTTTTTTTACTTTCCTCCCACTCTGCTTTTCCAACCTACTTGCCATCCTACTAAGTGCAATCTTGGAACTACAGTACACAGAGAGGGGGGAGTAGCTCTCTTGCCCCACACACTGCTTTCCTGACTTAACTGCTGTACCACTAAGCACAATTTTGGTGCTCCAGCACACAGAGAGGTGAGGGTAAGGGGTAGTGAGCACACAAAACCAACAAAATCAGACTTGTACTTTGCCAGTAACTTCCTATACATAGCCCTGCATAGGATGTCTCCTAATGACTTATGGGTCTTTTACCTTGATAAGTGGTCCCAATGTACCAGATACAGAATACCAAATACTGAATAACACAATACTAAAACATGAGAAATCAAGGAAAGAATACCTTATGAAATGGATGATCCTTGTCTACACCTGCAGCAAGCCAAATGAGGCAAGGAGTCCCTCTTGAGAAAAAGTCCAGTGGCACCCAAGGGACTCCCATTCTTAGCAGATCCTGCAGCCAAGGAGAGGTTGTTCCATCACCTACAGGCCAACAAACTGATGCTGAGAAAGAAGACTCAATAGTCCAATGACTGTTAAGCAGGTATTCTTTATTGCAGTGCAGGACATGCAGCAGATTACTCCATCCTTCTGCACATGCTGAGAAAGAGAGTTGTTCAAGATTGATGCCCCTGTAACATACAAATTTCTTATTATTATCTAGGAAATCACATCTCTCAGGTCTCCTCCTCTGGCAGAGAAAGCAGTCATGGCCTGGTGCAAGCTGTCTTCTTGGTCTGCTTTCCCCTGCCGGCTAGACTTAGTATCTCCTTGTTCCTCAAAAATTAGACTCAAGGACTGAGCCAAGCAATATTTACATACCTAACTAACATCTAAGAACACCTTTGCTTTCAGTGATTAACTTTTCAATTGTTCCTGCCCCCTTTCAGGGCCTAGATGTTACAATTCCCTGTTTTGTTATATCTTCAAATTAATATACTTTCAGTATAAGTGTTTTAAAAAGAAATAAAATCTAAATTTCAATCTTTCCGTTTTTCTAGTACAAGGTAGGTTAGATAATTTTTTTTTATATCCAGATAAGTTACAGGATGATCTTTACACATTCACAAAAAATTAAGTGTGGTAGGGTAACTTTGTCCTGCTGCAGGACAGCAGAACATTCTCAACACAAGAGAGTACTTTCACAGCAAAGTGATACATAGGCTACAACAGACAGGGAACAATCAACTATTTATAATCACAGTGAGCTAAGTGACTGTATATTCCATAAAATCTTTCCTGAAGAAATCAGTTTGAGAATGTAACACACAGTTAAGATATTCATAGTAAATTGTGAATAGGATTAATTTTAATGGTAATTCCACTTGCCTACATAGTGTTCTTAGATGTAAAATAGCCATGGGATTAGGCCAAATATTGTCATGGTAACTAAAAAAAAAAAGGAAATAGTTCTAAAAGTGTTTCCAATAAGCAAGAGGAACTAGCATTCAGTAAGTAGCCTTCAATAGAAGTTGACATCTGTTATTCATTTGTTGTTTCTGGTTTTGAAGAAAGGCAATATAATTGGAAATAGTACTGTGTTCTGGGAACATATTGAGTGAATGGGCTCTTAGTGCTTTTAAAATATTGGTCCATTTATCCTTAAAAACATTTAGTACATACCTTCTTTGTCCATTTATATATTGGACAATGCAGTTGGAAGATTGTCTTGAATCAATTAAACTTAAGCAGTGGAAGATCAAACAAACTTCTTGATTTTAATAAAGGAAATTGCCATTTCAGCTGAGCAGAAAGCACCTATTTCTGGAAACTGATGAGAGGATGAATATGAGCAAATTGTATGAAGCTATGTATTTACCTTATATAGAGGACAGGCTGTGAGACATATCAACCTGCTCGAGAAGCATGTGTTGGAAGGTGCCTTTTTTGTTCAAGCCCATCACAGTGCCTCACACAGCTATATAAGGCAATTCTCATAACTCTACTAGTAAGAAAGAGGTAGATCAAAACTGAGTTGTGGTGCCTGAAGGTAAAAAATGCAAAGCAAAAGTCAGTCATGTTTTTAACATTAAGGGTGGTTATCAGTGAAACAGTCTACCATTGGATTTTCTCATATGTGGAATTTTTAAGTCTTTGCAACTTGTCTAAGATCATGGGCTGTTGAGCATGCTCTGCCTAGCATCAGAAACCTTGTTTGCTCACACAGGCCAGACACTAGAAGCCTTGTTTGCTCACTTAAACAGGACAATGCACTCAAGAAAGCTCTTTTGACCTGTTAATCCAACTTTGCAGGGAAGTGGGTTTGAAACACAGACAGATATAGCAGTAGGGGCCTGCAGCTAGTTTATGGTAAGAAGATAGATATCCAGTAGGAGTGAGAGACAGACTAATAGTGGGTATTATACTTGATCTATCCTGAATAGTATTTCCTAATAGATTAAAAAAATTAAAATGTATTACAAGCTTAGAATGTATTACAAGCTTAAACGTACCTGGTGCTACCTAAATCAAAAGTCTGAAAGGCCATTGCTGACAAACAGTTTGTTAATACATACTTTGAGAAATACAGTCTTGCTAAATTTCACATACCTCTACCTATACTTGAAATATTTTGCAGTTTTCAAGGTAAATAAATATACTTCTGTTAAATGAAGCATTTCATGAGGACTTCAGTAATGATTATGCAGTCATAATAATTTAATGCTGAGATTACAATTTCTGTCCCTAGGATACTGTACAAACACAAGAGAAGATAGATGGACAGATTGATGAAACGTGCATAGCTGTTTGTGGAAGCAACCTGGCACTCAACAGCATTGTCAGAAAGGATTTTAGTACCTACAAGAATGGCTAATTTCTTTATTATCTTGGTATTATGCACAGAAGTTCCTTCTGTAAAGAAGAAAGAACCTGAAATCAATGCTAACTGAATGAAATTTTGGTTTTTTGGCTCTTTTTATGGATTCCAAACAATCTTAAATTTATCTGCCAAATGTTCATTCATTCCAGTCTCAAAAAATAGTACCACTAATTTTGCCCTGAAGACAAGCAAGGCTCAAAGTCAATAAACGTTCCAATGCAAAATTCTCTCTTTCACATGATAGAATGATGCATCTGTTAAGACATCAGGTTGTTCAGATTTTAATTTTTTAAATTTTTCTGCTATTAAAATCAACAAATGCCTGTGATACCAAGTAAATCAGAAAATGTTCAACATCTCTCTTGTAGTTGAAAGTGTGCATATATATACATGCACACAAAAAGCTGAGTTGTGCAGTCTGACACACCTTTGAAAGTCCAAAACAAAAGATTTAAATGTATAGCAGTCATAAAATAAGATACAAAAATAGAAAAGTAGTGGAGTTCTGCCTTTATGTTACAGGTATTTTTTCCAATGTGTGTTCAGAGAAATAGCTTTCTGACTCAGGGCAGCAACAGGCTACTTGCCCTGGAGCTCTGATGATCATTGCAGCACCCTGAAACATCACGTTTCAGGCTCAGTTAGGGATCAGTACAATCAGTGTCACTTCACGTTTTAGTAATTTTCCTTAAGAAGGCAAAAGCACATAAAACACTTAAGTTAAGAACCAACAAAGAGACACATATAAACACCTTTCAATCTATAAGGTTAAAGCAAACCAAAACAAAAGGAAGCTAGAAAAAAACCCACAAGCCAGCACCAAGAAGGAAATCCACACGGACCATTTTCAAACCTATTTAAACCTAAATACACTGTAAGGAATTGACCTGGGTGTGTAGCTCAGTTGGGAGAGCATCAGACTCCTAATCTGAGGGCCAAGACTTCAAGTCCAGGTATGAGGCTTGTAAGAATTGGACTGATACTTGGACTTCATGATCTGAAAGATTTCTTCCAACCTAGATGATTAGGATTATAAAGGCAACTGCAGCATGGCCCTGTTTTCATCTGCAGTGTAAGACACATTACTCTTCAGTTGTCTTCAGATTGGCAAAACAGATCTATCAATTATTATTAACATAAATTCTCACATTCTATTCATTCATTCAGGAAACTTTTGGCACAGGATTAAGTCCAGTAACCACAGATAAGATGCTAGACCAATTTCAAATTTGACTGCTGAAGCGCTTTGCCAAAAAACATCTGTTTCAAAGCCATTTAATTACAGATTGAATTTTGCACTTAGGTGCAGATATTGCCATATGCAAGCTTCCATGTGTCCTGTTATCTTTGACCTGTCATCCACATGAATCATGCATGACACGGTTCACATCTTTTGCATTCTTTGCCTCAAGTTCAGGTTGCTTCCATGTTTAAATCATGCTGTCCCCAGATCTTATCTGACTAGTTTTGATTGGGAACTTCTGTGCTGCTCAGGCCAGGCTCACCTCCCTGTCTCACTGCCCATGAGCATTTGCGTTAACAGCTACGTTTACTGACAATTCAGCTGACAGGAAATTCTGAACATTAGGGCAGTTTGAGTAAAGTCATATCTTATTTGTGTGCACAAGAACAAAATCAAAATCCAAAACATAAAAATAATTGAGTGTGGGGGTCTTTGTTTATAGAGATATATTGAAAATAGAGCTCCTACTTATTCTTGTGACTATTTGTCATAACAAGGTCAGCCTCCATTTCCTCCATTTTAGGCATTACTGCCTCCTTCAGCATTTGCCTGCATAGTGAGCTCATATACCGACAAAACTGCTATCAAGTAGTAACCACCACTAAGGAGGGATTAACCCTGTGGAAATTCATTCTTGCTGATTAGACCTCAAGGACACAGTGACTTGAGTTTGCCACCCAATGCTCATGTAAGACTCTGTGACCTACTTGTCCAAAAGCAGGTGGGATTGAGTTTGGAAGAGGCAGCCTACACATGGGCTAGGTTAATAAAGGAACCCTCCTTCTTCTCCACAGCTCTTCTTGCAGCCCATCACATGCTATCAGAGCAACCATGTTGTTTCTGGAGGTCAAAAACATGGGGAAGGCAGACGGACCTTTAAAAGTACTGCTGCTTCAGCCTCACCATATCTACTGATGCTGGGTTTGCTTGGGAAAGGGAAGACAGTGGTTCAGAGATCAGAAGATACTGGTGTCGGAGCAATTTTTGCTGCCGCATAGAAGAGGTTACCAACCTTCATTGCGGGGCCACAGGCAATCACCGTATTCTGCCAGCTGTGGAAACCTCACTTGACAACTATGTAATAGGGCCTGAAATCAAAAAGGAAACTGATACATTGTCATTGTCCATTACTGAAATTCAGTGCAATTTATTTAAAGCCTGCATCTATCCCTCTAAGAGAAAATACAAGCATTAATCTTCACAGACTGTATCTTGGATACCAGTGGTCTGGATAATTAGTTTGTTACCCTCTGTGTGTGTGGAGTCTAATGTCCAGCAGCAAAGACAGGAGTCTAATCAGTTGCAGTGTACATATGGGTTTGTGTACACACCACAGTTTAAGCAAACGGGATATGGTTGTTATCTTCAAATTGGTGGTGCCAATGAGTTTTCTTTTAGAGACAATTTTTATTTGTTTTGAATTTTACTTACTTTATTACATCTCAGATCCCGGTGATTTTACCAAAACCTCATTTCTCTTCCTAGGGTTGTCCAGAAATATTTGTGGCAGGAATAAGATGAAGATGATGCATACATATAGGCCATGACATGAGTAATGGCCTTGGTTTTGGGGTGGATTTTGCAATCCCTGATAACCAGTGCTCTCCTAGTTTATCTAACCCATACAACTCCCTTTTGCTGGGTTTCAAGTTGTTGCTGTATCTTTACCATGGTGCGCATGTACCATGATCCTCAAGACCTGATGTTGCTTTACGAAGACATGTAGATTCAACAAGCAGGACCCCATTCTTCCTCTTCACATGAAGCTGAAATACTAGTGGGAAAACATTCAGAGAGTATGAGGTAATCACTGACTTCTGATTTTTTCTTGACTCTGAGAATATCCATCCTCCAAGTAATACTGACAAGGCGGCAATCTGTGTGACCGATTCCACTGTTAAAAAAGTATGAGAAGACATCTTGCAACATATAGCCAGATGAAAAGCTGTGTTTTTGCCAGTTCTGATGAAAGTAGAGGAACTCATTAATATTTTCAACTTGATGTATTCTGAGATTTTTGCCTGCTTTGCATCATTTTGCCTTAGAGATAGGACTAGAGGCAGTTGTATTTGCTCTGTTATGGAAAGCGTTACAGGAAAAGAAGTCACCAAGGATAGAGATTTTGTTCAGATAGGATGAGGACATCAGCATCTTAGTGGTGCTTAGATTACTGCTTTCCCAGATAGTTGCCAAGTGACCACATGGTGCGTCAACAGCATCAGTGAATTTTAGAACAGACCAAGGAGAAAAATCAGATGTAGATAGCAGAGGAGTGCACCATCTAATGTCATGTTTACTGAACAGGTATTCATGTATTCTTCAAAAAGAATTATTCTTTCATGCTATTTAATCCCTGGCCTAGCAGGAGGAGACCATCAGTTCTTTATCCTCACCATCTTTGTGAGTGGCAGCTGAAAACACAAGAGAATTGCCATTCTGAGGCAGCTTTCAGGACTTGCCTTCCCTTTCATGATTTGGTTTCAGGTGGGTTTTTTTAATAAATCAAAAGGAACAAGCAGGATGATCCAGAAGGATAGTTAATTAGTCAGGCAGTGTTTCAATTAAACAGGCACCTACTGGGAGGCACCAGGAGGTGTAAGAATGAGCTGCCAAGCAACAAACAGAGTGAAAAAATTGCAAAGGAAGAGGATTGAGGGCAGCATTCTCCCTTACATCCTGTGCCCTTGCCCTTCCCAACATCCTGCTGTGTCAGGAAATTAGATGGCATCAGTACTCATGGGCACTGCCCAGGTGTGGTTTCCTGATATTAACACTGTCCTGAAGTTGCTCACCAACTATATATCTATTATGGACAAGTGGTAGAAGTTTCCTTCTTTCACATACAACTATTTTTTGCTTTTTTATGAATGAGATAACAGCTTGTATCAGAACACAGGGTATTCTGAGTAACAAGCATTGGTAATAGGGCTTTTTAACCCAGAGTACTTGAGCACATCTACTCAACTGACACCATCCCATCATTTATTCTTATTCCATCCTTTACTCCATCTTTGGCATCATGAGTTTCTCTTGGTGATATTAGCTGGGAACAATACCACAAGGAAAGCTTCCACTCATCCAAAGTAAATTTGTTCTACTGCTGCTTCTTTGCCCGGGCTTTCACACTGGGGCAGAAAGCAAGCTAGCCCTGTACCTGCTCCTGCCACCCAAGGCAAATCACTTAGACAAGTGAAAGAGAAACTTGATGGAAAGTTGAGAAAAGATACTTCCTTTAAGAAGGAAAAGTGAAAAAGTTCAGAAAATGCTGCCCTGGAATTTGTTACCTACACATCAGGATTTTTTTACAAGTATGGGGCCACAGCTTGTAAATAGTCCTAAGAGAGACAGTGAAGTCTGAAGGCTGAGAAAATGTCAGGTGTAGACTTAGCTCTTCAGCATTCACAGTAGCAAGCAAAAGCAAAACCACGATCCCTGTGAAGTGAACAGGAGGTTTTCACTGACTCCAATGGAGTCAGAATTTCTCCCTGTGTTTTCCATAATGAAGGCCAGATTGTTCCCTTGATTTATGAAGCATGGTATTTTTCCACCTTCAGTGCATATTGTCTCATTTCCCAAGAATGGATTCAGAAGCTGAAAGTACACCTCCATGAAACAAGAGGGGATACTCAAAAGCAGCTAAATAAAGTAAGCTTTATAGCAATGGGACATGATGTTGGCTGAGCTTGCTAATTACATCTTTGTGACCCACATGCATGCAAACCACAACATCTCTTGTTTTCACTGGAGATTGCTGTAGTCTCAGAAAAGGGGGATCATGGTGGTGACCTTATGCTCAGGATGAGCAAACGTACACAAAGAATCCTCATACTGTCTGTTTCCTGTTAACTATTTATCCTATCTGCCTTACTAAATTTCCTTGAGAAAACAGTAGATTTTAAGAGGGAGCTGTTCAGTAACTTCTTGCTATGCTGCTAACTTCTGCGAGGCAGTCAAGGTCTCCAGTTCAATATGGTAGTATTTTTGCTTTCAAGATCTTAGATTCTGATTTTCATAAGCACTTTTCTTCTTTTTCTTCTTTGCCTATTTCCAGTATTGATGGGAACACTATGGCAAATGTGATCTCACAGGTGCAAAGGATGCAAAACTAAGAATTTTAATAATACAGAAGGTCTTAAATTTTTTTGTGTCCATTCTTAAGGATCTGAACTGCAAATGCTTGAGGTCACTAAGACCAAGGACACAAATAGGCCTTGATTTCAAGGACCTTAGAGTTACTTTAGAAAACATTGGCACTTTTATTCCTAATGTGATCATCAGGTGGCATGAGTCTGAAAAATGCCACTTATGGAAGAATCCTATAAATTTTTGTGCTTTGCTTACCATGGAAACAAGTGAAGTGATTAAAAAAAAAATCCATACAACAATGCCTTGGGGCTATTAAAAAAAGTCATAAGTGCTAAAAAGTACACTTAGGTGCAAAGAAGGCAGGCAGTCCTGAGAGTACAGGGAAACATACCCTCAGGCTCAGTGACCCTGAATGGGCATTAGGGAACACAATGCAAAAAGAGTTCAACATGAGAAATTCCACTGAGGTGATAACAAAGTTAGTAAGAGCATTGAGAGCATAAGCAAGGAAGGAGTGAATAGGAGAGGAGATAAAGGTAATTTTACCCCTCTGTACAGTACAAAGCTGATTATTAGGAGAATTCTCCACAAATGTGGGAGGACTGAAAAGAAACAAAGACACAAAAAATTGATACTAGGGCTGAAACACATAGAGCATTTTCATCCTATCAGAAAACAGCTGAAGCAAGTAAACAAGAAATAACTTGATGATGGAAGGAAAATGCTCACAGGATCTTTAATTTGGCACAGAAAGACCCAACAAAGCGAGCATGTGGGGAAAGGTCCATTACATTTAGATGAAAACTAAATGAGAACACAGCTTTCCTTATCTGATCCACAAAAGTCCAGCTATTAGACACATTTCCAAGAGAAGTGACAAGTATTCACCTTGTCCCAACTTCAAACCTAGCTGCCTTACTAGAAAGCACATAAATAAAACAAAGTTAATGGAGCACATTACAGCTGTAACTAGATGAAATGTAATGGTCTGTGATGTATACAAGGTCAAACTAGAAGATCTAATGGTTCCTTCAAGTGGCCTTAAACTTCATAAATCATTTATCACAAGCTGCCTGTTTGGACTAGAGCTGGCTCTGAGTTTTCCATTTCAGTTTCACTGTGATGGCAGGATCCAGGACAATTTAATGCCCAGGAGCAGTGTGAGTAGTTGGGAAGAGATTCCCACATGAGTATGAAAGCTTGTATCTCTCATCTGTGGGGCCGCAAATGCACCTGAGCATGCCGTTGTTCTAGCTCCATACTGAAAGGGCCATAAGTTCCTGTTGAAGCCCTACAGAACTATCATAAAAGTAGTTATTTCAGATAGCAGGATGGTCTGCCCAAAGATGGTTTATTTCACTTGAAAAACACTTTCATAGTTTTGTTCATCAGGCAGCTACATCTTGCATTAGGGGATTTATGTGATGGAGAATATGCTTGTTCTGCCAACCTTGCCTGTATTTTAATATTTCTTTTGGGGTTGATTGACTTGTTAAGAGTTTCAGTTTCTATAGGCATCACAACAAAGGCAGACATCCATCAAGTTTGTTAGAAATCAGTTATGACCTTTCATTCAAATTTGATCACAAGTGAAGTTTATGTTGTGTTTGTGAAGGGCAAGGCACTTTGATATAGCTTTATGGTTACAAAAAACATATAACGATCTTGATACTGGAGCCAGAAGGACATCATCAGACAGAAATAAAATTGTCTCCTTGGCAATTTTAAAATACTTTTAAAACCAAATGTCTTGAATTAAGAGCTTTTCCAGCTCTGGAAGGGCACAGTAAATTCTCTAATGCATTGGAAATAATATCTAAATGCAATCAGCAAAAGCACTAGTACAGTTTCTTTCCAGATGAGACCTTGAAATTCTGTCCTACTGTTCAGATATATTTGTTACACTTTCATCCTGTTAATCAATTATTTAATACAATTACCCCTTCTTGCTCTCCATGTGAATAAGTGGGTGACTTAGTTACACTGAAGACTACAGACCAGTGCAGTTTTTCCTGTCCACAAATCTTACCGCCACCTTGTTGCATTTATATGTGTAGAAATGTGTATTTGCTCATTTAATAAAGAAGATAAATTATCTTTAAATTAAAAGAAAATTGCTGTTACATTAAATACATGCTAAATGCAAAATGAACATGAAAAAATTTATGGGTTTACATAGGGAGGTGTGTGTGTATATGCAGTTTCCTGTACTGCTATACAATCCATGTTTTGATTAAAATTGCCAACATTTGCAGCAATGAAAAATTTAATGTATCAAAATGAATAAAAAGTAAAGTAGTCATTATATTCTTTTATAAATGACTGGGAAAGTATTTAGTTCTAAATTTACATGGCACATCACCAAAACACTTATATGCTTAAAATGTAACCACAAAACCATCCTTAAATACCTTTTTGATTACTGAAGACTCTTTTGATTTGAGGCTTGACTTCAGTCCAGTCAGCTAATTGCAAATACTCCTATGGGCTTCCCTAGGCATTGAACAAATTAACACACTTTAATACAAGAAAGAAATGTCTTGGGCTGTGGCACACACTCTGCATGGTGAGACAACAGTCTGCTTTTCTATTTTTGTTCCACTTTCTTCTCTCAACACTGTGAAAACAGGTATGAAGGAAAGTACGGTTGTGTTAGACATGTCTGGTATTTTGTGGGCACTTACAAAGGTGAGCAGTAGCAATTGAACAGAAACCTAATATGTGACTAGAATAATGAGAGTTTTCCTTACATGTATCCTTTATAATCAAATATAATCAAAGAAGTACAAGTCTAAAAAATATAACTAGGGGAAACATCATATTGTAGAAGCTGTGAATGATCTGAACTAATGCTCAAATCTTTTTAAAATCAGAGTCCTGTGCTTAGATATACACACATGAAGTCTAGGTGAAATTAGTTGTATTACCATTAATAGTCCTCTTCCTTCTTTCAATAAAGCTGAAATACTTTGGGGAAATTTAAGCAAGGAAGAAACTATTTGGTTGTTATGAAACTGGAATAATTACATGTCTGCAAAAGTTGTAATTAGGCTTTTTTTAAGTGAAAAGCAACTGGAAATTCAGTTTCTTCTGTCTCACAAATTCAGTTACTCAAATAGTTTATTTTTGTTGGTTTAATAATTTTCACATATTGAGAAGGAATAACTACATGCTATGAATCATGTTTTAGGTTTTCTTAGATAAGTGTTTTCCATGGTTCTTTTCCCCCACTCAGCATGTAGACATTTCAGTCTGACATAAATCAGATGAACTCAGCAGGCTGTTCCAATGTCCCTAGGATGAAACAAAAACAAAAGCTTGAAACAGTGAAAAAAAAAATCAGACTATCTTAATAGAAAATTAATCTCTTGGTAAGAATTTATGCAGTGTTTCTAGTGGAGATCTCTCAAGGTTTCAATGATCAAAACCTTGGCGTCTCTGCTAATCTAGTATTAACCTTTGTCTCTTTGGTGAGATCTTTTCATATTCTGTGTACAAAAGCATTGAGATTTTAATGAGGTTCACTGTTCTCTTGAAGACAATGTCATCGGCTGTTACAGCCTCAGTGTTTATTTGAGGAAGCTAAGAGATAAAGATTAAAATACAGCTGCTACTTGGAAAATGCAGAGTTTTCTGAATGTACCAGATTTTTCAGTAAGAAAATTTCACTTGCTGCATCTACAATTGATATTTTCTCTTCAGCTCACATTTAATTTCATTTACTTCTACAGTGTTTCCAGTGATTTTCTAAACTATCACCTGATCAAAGCAGTGTTTAAAACTCTGTGCCACTCCTGGGCTGAGAAAAAGACAAAACTGGCAGGAGCATCTGCAGACAGCTTTGTAATTAGTTTGACAGAAGATGCTCTAAAAGATGCAGTCTGATTTTGGAGTCAATATTGTATAGCTTTCTATGAATGGCAGTACAGCTGTGTATCATGTCCCTCTTGTCCAACTCCTGCTGGTGTTATTTTGCCTCTGCATCAGTCTGTCCTTATTTTCTGGTGATGTCTAGGAGAAATGAATCAATGTATGCTACAGAACAAATGATACAATGTAAAACACATAAGTGAATATGAAAGGGTTTAAAGGAAGCATTAGTTTAAATTAGTATGTTAAATATGAGGGCATTGATGAGCTGTCCTGCTCATAGAATCAGAAGTACATTGTCATCTCTCTTGGTTTTAGTTACTGTTGGTAAAGACATTCAGCAATGCCACTAATTCTATATATTAAGTAACTTTTTCTAGTTCCCATGCCACCCAGTAAACTACTCAGCCAGGGCTACTTACTCCTTGTGAATGGCAAAGGAATCGGGATACACTTCAATCTGTAATATCTATGCAGTCCTGAACTGTTGTGCCACCTTCACTGTACTACAAAAGCCTAGTGCCTGTATCAGAGTTTTGAGGGACAGCCTTTGAAGATTATGGGCCTCTTGCCTGTTAGCAACTGTTATGTCCAGCATCCCATCCTACGGGAGTTCTGTCACTTCAGACAAACAAGTGTCTCTTCATAGAAACCTGATTTCTGATTATAAATGGTAGTCTTTGTCAGGCTGCTAAAGTTTCCCATTCTTTCTGCCTGATTCACCCCCCACATCCTGCTAAGATGGACTACTCCATCTGCAACACTGTGTAATGATGTTCTCCAGTTCTTCTAAACATTCATGCACACTTCATGCTTTTTGTTTTTGCTTGCAAATGCAGATCTCAACACAAGTAAACAGACAAGCAAAAGGGCTGATTAGAACAACCGAAGATCACAAAAGCATCAAGAATAAGCAGTGTTCTTGGCTCCACAGTTCTTCTGGAAATAAAAAAACCTCATCATACCACATGAACTTCAGAATCTACATGTTATGCAGACAGAAAGTGTAACAAGTGGGATTTACTGTTCATTTGTGTCAATGTAATCATCCAAATTATTTCCTGTAAATATGTTACTTTAAAACATTCTCTGGTGGCAAAAAACCCATTTGCCCTTCTTCATTGACTTTTACATTACCCTCGATAAACAGCCTAGGATCCACTATAGACTAAAATCTGCACTTGATTTTAAATGTCGTTCATTTCTGTCTTACACACCAAGGTAAGCATTATTTGCAGCAGAGAAGCCATCCTTGATGTAAACTCTGCTTAAAGCTTTAATCTCAACAACATGTTCAGAAACACTATTGAAATGGCTGGTTTTAGTTTTTAAAGATAACTATGATTTATAAAAAATCTATTCACCCATTGTGGTTTGCTCTGCATGGCAGAAATAGCCATCTAAGAATCAGAGGTGGATTTTGTGGACTTTTAAAGATTTTGTTCCTTTTCTTTCTTATTTATCTAAATAATGAATTATTTAATAATCAATACTGTCTGAAATTTTTTTCTATTGAAGACTCACCAGATTTCAGAAAAAGACAGTGTATTTTTTTGTTTATTATAGATGAATATATGGTGGCATACAAAACATGAATAAACATGTAAGACTTTAAAAGAAGGCTTAGCTCTTGTTAATGTCAAAAGTGAATATACTGATGAGCTGCTCATCACATAAGAGATGTATCACAATTTCCCCATTTAAAATACCATGAAGACGCATGTTTATAAAGGCATACAGAGTAAATTAGAAGCCATCTTCCCACACATAACCTACAGTTTTGAAAGATTTGTGACATGATCAACTTGCTGTAGAAGAGGCCTTGGATAGTATGGACAGTACCACCTGATGCAGAGACCTGAAGCCTGGGGTGGTTTGTGGAACTGCAGCCATGCAGCACAGGGATCTGAAAGGAGATCATATAATGATCTTTTATTTCACCTGACTTTAATATGGGAAATATTCACTTAGTGTCACTTTCTTCTGAGGGCTTTAACTGGTTATTGATAGAAGAAACACCTATCTGAGAGTTCCTTCTTTCAAGAGATAAGAGTTGAAAAGCTGAGTAATCTCAGGGAAAATGACTGGATGATAACTGAAAAGTGTATGATTGCAGATATTTCTCTTCCATCACTGTTTCCTTTAGGTGCACATATTACAAATTTACATATTAGAATCATAGAGGGAAGGCACCCTCTAAAGTCATCAGCTCAGCAGTCTTCATTAAGCCAGGACATCCTGCACTAGATCAGTTTACTCAGAGCCTCATTAAGACTGGCCTTGCATGCCTTCAGGGATAGGATCTCCACCTCTTTTCTGGGTAACCTGTTTCAGCATCTCACCACCCTCATCATGAAGAATTTTTTCTAACATCTAATTTAAACCTGCCCTTCCGTGGTTTAAAAGACTACCTTGTTACAGTTACTTTCACTACAGACTCTAGAACTTCAGAAAAACTGGATAACAGCTCATTTGATCATTTAAAATGTATACAATGCTCACATATCAAACAAAGAAGTAAAACCATGGACTCCTTTTTAATGAGGATGCGTACTTACTGTGCCTGAGGACTACCAATCTGCATTCCTAACTGCATGAATACTTACACAAATGAGAGAAATAAGCACAAGAGAAGACAGAATTTTCCTGAACATACTGCAGTATGTTCCTGAACATACTCCTGTGAAGATGCAGGAGGCTGAGATTTTTATGGTGCTGGCTAGCAGATCTCCTTCAATAGGAGTATATGGGACAGTAAGACAGTGACTGTGAGTATAAAAGAAAGAAATTAATTCAAAAGTACTGCCAGATAATTTTCCCTGCCTTCAGGATGCTTATATGGGTGTGTTAGCAATACTACAACAGTTACTTAAATGAGGAATGAAAAAATAGGTGGAAAATTTGTTGAACACCATCCCATGCTCATTCAACTAAGCCATTCAGGCTGGTTTTGAAGCATCTGAATATAAATTCACCTCTTGCAAGTCTCACCCACTGCATCAGAAGAAGATTCATCTCTTATTTCTGGAGGGTGGGAAAAGGTTTCTCCATAGATACTCATTACAGACCTTCTGCTGTTCAATCACAGCAGCAAATCCATGAACCAGAAAACATGTTTATCACTATTTCTAGGAGTGTTACAGCACAATATCCAAAGTCTTCTTTAAAATAATAATAAAATTTAAAATTCATAACACTCAGCTAAGCAAAAACAATACAGCAGCTTGGTCTGAATGGGATTGAGAAGAGTACTTTTAATGTGAAAATTTCAGGGACAGGGTATTGGAGGCAACGGGATGCAGCATGAGGTAAAAAGGCCCTGCATTAGGTCATATACTCTGACCTGAGGCACACTGAACAGTGATTCTCTTACTCTGACAGGCACCCAAAGATGGACATTTTCTGTGAGCTTTTCCTGATGGCCTGGTGTGACTGTGATTTATGCAGCCCAAAGCAGGAAGATCTTGGTAGGAAACACGTAGTCACTGGCTTGTTCATACATGCACATGGTATTCTAGTCACGGCTGAGTGCCTCGCATCTCAATGGAGAAACTTGGTTGAGCTAACTCTGTCTTGCTGATGTGTACTGACCTTCTGAGATCTTTGGCCTGGCCTGCAGAGATCAGGACAATTGACCACAGTTTTCTGCAAAATAAAACACATTCTAATTAAAACCCCTTGCAAGCCTGCACTTTGAGAGTGCCTAATCCAGCACCTAGTTTGGTCATCCGGAGACAGATCAGCCTCCTCATAAGGTGCAACCTTGCTAGCAGCTCTAATATAGTAACTGGAGTTATGTGTTTTTAATCACTCTGCTCAGTTCCTTCCCAAGAATAGAGCATTTCCAATTTGAAGAATTGCTTTCCCATAATCAAATGAAGCTTTCTGCACAAATTATTACTCAGTGAATGTGGAATAATAAATTATAAGGAGTAATTTATTCTATTTATTATACAGGTATTGATGTGTGTTGGATTTGTTCTATTTTAGAGGCAGTGCCATGGTAACTGTCTCTCTGACATACTCTTCATGTCAGAGTAGAAATGGAAGATGCAGAAAGTGAACTTTGGGTAGCCAGTGGGATGAAGGCTGCCAGCACTAACCTGACCAAAACATTGCTAGAAGATAAGTTGGCTGTGTCTGTGCACTGTTGAGTGTCTCACTTACCAGAAAATCACTGACTGTTGGGGGAGAATGGAGGCAGACAACATCTTTGTAGGGTAAAATGCAACAAATTTGCACTGTGTTGGTTTCTGAGACGCTGCCTGCCCGTGTTGAATTGTACATGTAGATTTGCCCATGTAGATGTAGATGCTGGCTGCCCACTGGTATATTTTTAAAGAGCAAGTAATAAAATGAAAGGATTACCTTGATCTGACACTGTTGTTCATTGAGTGCCATTAGAAATACAACTGGCAACTAAACTGCCAGAGAGAGGAATCTAATACCACACACACTTCACTCTTTTACTACTACAGCTGTTCTCACTGCATGTAACAGATTTGCTAGCATTCAAAGATACGGCTACTGTTTATTTTAGGAAGTTTTGGGCTAGCCCTGGTTTGATTTCTTGGTTTATGATGAGATTATACAATCTGCTCCCAAGTCCTTTCTCTTCACACTGACTCCTAAGCACCCCAGATTTTGATCTCTGAAAAGCAAAATAAAGCGTAATTTTATCCCTGGGCAATGAATGTCCCAGGAGACACTTTCCTCTATCACTCCAGAGTCTGAGCTGAAACCCCTGTATATGGGGATAAGGAGGGAGAGCAGAGTTGGGGATATGAGATCCATGATTGTCTTATTTTGCTTCCTAAAGACTTGCTGTTACCAGCAGTTATTTTTCTTGAAATGTTAATTATAGGAGATGGGGATGTCAGCAGTGCTCTTAATAGACTAAGTGCTGGAAAAGATCACCCAATGAATAAAAAGCCAGTTTTAGAAAAAAAAATCTGCTACAGTAAAAGCAAAAATGCACACCTGGCTTGCATAAGGGGTTCAGGACTACACTTCTGTCTGCTCTGTGTTTTTTTAGCCAGGACACCTGGCAGTGGTTTTGTCCATGTGGTTGTGTGCTCTCTCCCAACACTGACCTCAGGAAGAGCAGAGGGAAAACATGGGAACAAGGGGGTTGTGTCCAGGGCTGGCAGTGGAGATGCACACAAGTGCAAATACTGCTGATGCCATAGTGGAATTGGCTCATCTGATTGGATGATTCAGTTGATGGGACACTGAATGCCTCTGAGGAGTGTTGCATGGTCTCTGGGACAAGGAATGTCACTTCTTCCTTTGTTAGCAGATTTAATGGGTACGATAAAACCAGGTTCTGTATTTCAGTGTTTCAATCTCAAGATCATTAAAACAACTAAGCTACCGTACCATGTAATTTAACAGCT
Source organism: Turnix velox (assembly GCA_013400935.1). Taxonomy (NCBI): domain Eukaryota; kingdom Metazoa; phylum Chordata; class Aves; order Charadriiformes; family Turnicidae; genus Turnix; species Turnix velox. Next base: position 11,040 of record VZTY01027154.1, on the reverse strand, counting down.
GTAATGCCTGGGAGAAACTAGACAGTGTCTCATGGAGAGAAGGTGACTGGAACTGGGGACTTGGTTCTCTCCTGAGGCAAGGCTGGGACCCAGATAACTCTCTGCTGCCAAAACCCCAGCTGGGAGCAAGGCAATTAGCTGCATTAGGCAACCAAAAACCAGCTAAGATCAAGATGTAGGATCCAGCCCAGTCTCCAGCCTTCTGCACAGGAAACATGGGGCTTCCTGAGTGACATCCACCATACAGCATGTCCATGCAAAATGGAAGTTGTACTCCTGAGTAGATGCATCAACATCATAAGAACCAGTCTGTGCAAAGCTGGGAAGCCCTCATAACCACTCCCTGCTTGCTGGCTGGGTGCACTGGCACCATAGCAGTGTGTCATGACAGGAGTGTAGGCAGCTGTGTGGGGGATGTTTTTTATGAACAGGTGATTCCTGTTGCAGTGGTTAACACTTTTCCTACTCTACAACAGCTAAGGCCATTGCCACTCTCAGTGCTTTGTTTGCTTCAGTGAAAGAGAGCTTCTCTTCTCCCTCCTCCTTACCAATGTCAGCCCTGGGGCTGTCCAGAGGCCCCAGAAAGTAGAGTAGGATTTCAGGCTGCAGGCTGCTCACAGCCACATGCACTGTGCTCACACTGGCACAACACCATGCCACCTCCACAAGCCTCCCCTGGGACAGTGCCAACTCACAAAAGATAGACACTAGGCTCATTGTCAGCACTGAATCATCACCATTTGCTAGCAAATAGGAATCATGCCCAATACATCTATTAGAATGTGAACTCAGAGAAACCAAATTGATGAAGGTGCTTGGGAACAAGGATTTCTTGGTTACCAGGACTGCCCCTAAAAACTACTTGAGCTCTCCTATGTGAGGACACCCATGCTATGGCTGGTATATTGTGGGTTATGATGGGAGAAAGATTTGTTTTGGGGGTAATAAGATATTGCTTCTCAGTAGATACCTCCTGGCACTGCTCAGTGACTGGAGATCACAAGCACAGCTTCTGTCCACTTTGCAGGGTGGTCTGGTTTCCATTTACATGTTTTTTCTCCTCTCTATTGCATGAACAATAAACACTGTTTCCCTATCCTCTTATGTTCTGAGACCATATGCTATCAGTATCAGGGCACAGAAACAGAAAGAAACTTAAAGGTGTGAAAACCAACTGGCAAGGAACCATCTGCTTTGAGCATTAAGTCAGTCACCTCTGCCACATTTGAAGATTTTGCCCTGGTGATGCATGCTGAGGACAAAAAATCTTTCCATTCATATATTTCCCAGGATAAGTTCAGTAGCACAGTCTAGAAAGACATACAGAAAAGGGTTCTAGAGAAGAGATTGTTTTTCTCTTCAATCAGCTACCACAAACCACTTGTAAATTGGTTCCAGAATGTAAATAAGAAAGTGCTAAATGCCTTGGCATTCATGTTGCAGCACCAACCCTCCAGAGCCCAAGAAGGAACCTGCCCTGTGAGTTATCTGTGCCAATATTCCCTTTCTCTGCTAATCACCAATAAATGACTTATTCATTCTCAACCATTTCTAACTGAGCTAGCTGTCAAACTGAGATTAATTAGCTCTGGAGCCATCTCTGCCCATGCTGTGAGACACTGATCAGCAATATCAATCTTCATGTATCTAAACAAAATGTTTCAGGGGAAAAAATTAAAAACCCAGAATAACAGAAAGTAGATCTGGATTTTTCATGAGACTAGATGTCATTGTATTAAAACAGAACAGAGCAACAGAAACATCTGCTTCATTGCAAGTGCTCAAAATATGTGTAATTAATTTGAAAAGTCTCTATTCTTTTATCTTTCTGGTTAGACACTAGGTCAGCAAAGCTACACATCTATTATATTAATCACATTTTAAAAAATGATTGGCTCACTTTGTAATCTTCTCCCATACATTTACAGATTGCACACAGAAAGCGTGCAAGCTCTTCCTGTTTGAGCATACTTATTGGTCTCTGGTCTAGGCTGAGTTTTAACCCAAATTTGTGATAGTACATGTTTTTCCATGATGTGACTATCAGCCAAAAAAAGAAAAGCAATTGCTTTTCCACACTTCACTTACTCTGCTTATAGTCTTTTAAATTAGTTTCTTCATTGCATCACTAATAAAAATAGACTCACACTATAATATCTTCAACAAAATGTAGGAGTTGCTGAAGGAGCACTGTGCACGTTGTATGGATCAAACCATCCGTAAGAAGCTGAAGTACAGAACTCTTAATATAGAAATCAGTTGGGTTATTCTTCAGCTGAATAGTATGAATACTTTTTCTTTTTGCATGGAGCTTTGCCTGTTAGAATGTATGGTACAAGGTACTTGGTAAACTGACCTGTGAGCTGTTTTAGTAGTATCTGCCCGAATTCTGTCCTGATGACATACAAGACTTCTTTTTTGTCCATTCTAGGGCCATTGTTCCTCTTTGAGACATAAAGTTTCTCACTGATTTAAAACTCAATTATTATTGACATTTAAAATATTAAAGGGAGCCATGAACTGACACTATGAATTGCTGCTTTTAAAATAACACAGTGATCAAGATTGATTTTCCAGTTATATGAAGAATTTAGCACAAAATTTAATCTTCATTAAATCAATTGCTAAAGTTTGTTGAGTTTTAGCAGAAGCATGTGCAGGACTTGTATTGCACACCCCCTTCTGGTTCATTAAGTATTTCACAACCCTCTGTGGAAAGAAGGCTGAGTAGGATGAGTTGATGGGTCTTTGGCTGCTACTAGGCTGTGTGAGTCTGTCACTGAGCAGCAAATTTGAGGGGGCTCAGCTTACTCTGTACCAAGCCTGACAAGTTTTGGAAACTCATAAGCTGCATTAAAGGGTCTGCTGCAAGACCCTTGTGCAGACTGAATGAATACCTTAAACCTTACAGTTGCAGAGAACAGAAAGCAATCAAAATGGTACTGGTCAGCACTCTGAAGTTGAGCGTCTACTCTGTCATGTGGGGCCACACAAATACAAGCAGGAAAGACAGGCAAATACACTAAACTTATCTTCCCTCACACAGATGAGTAAGGATATCTGGGTCTCAACATCTACCAGCCCCAGTTCCCATCTGGAAAGGCTGGGAGGAGCTCAGAGGAGCCATGGGACACCATAAGTAGGCTCGAGAACTGATAGAGATATGAAGCTCCATCTTAGAGGTGGTCTGGGCTGTACAGCAGAGGAAAAAGTGATGCTGACCCTTACTGATGCTGTGAAAATAATCATTGCATTGATGGGGCTGGGCATGGGCACTGTTGTGTCATCTGGCTTTGTCCCATCATGATGCAAATCAGCCATGAGGGGAGGTAATGTCCACTCTGGCTGCTGATATATGTCCCTGCACTTAAAAATGCCTGGCGAAAATGAATGCTCTACACTGTGGTGCCTGTATTGCTGCAACTGCAGGGTCATATGCCTCTGAGAGTTTCTGCAGGTCTCACAGCTCACAACTCCCAAACAGATTTCCCTGAAAACATTTTCTTCAGCAAGGTGTTTGGGGTGGTGACACAATCCTCCAAGTTTAGAAGGCATACATATTTTTCCATAAAAGCAGGTAAGCAAGTCCATGTTACTGGAAGAACACAATCTGGCAACAAGATTTTTTTCATGTAGTTCAAGGATATTTCTGTATCTTTCAAAAAACTTTATGCTGAGGCTTCTTCTCAGTGAATTATTTTCCTGTGACCTTTTGAATGCTCATAGCCAGCCTGCTTAATCTCAGAGAGGTCTCTTGGCAGATGGAGCAGACACAGCCATAAAATGCTCCTTATTGTTTTACTCTAACCTTGAAGGGATTGCTAGATCAATACAATGAGCAGCAACCTTTAATCAGGTTGCTGAACATTCCACTGGATGTCTAAGCAGCATGCATTCTGAATCTTAATTATGTTCTTCAAGGACTAGGATTTAGTGCTGTATTTATTAACAGTATCTTCATTCTAGGCTGACACAAGTTAAAAAGAACAAACTACATTTTTAATGAGGCTGTGGTTTGAGTGACACTGAGAGCTTGAAGTCAGAAAATACATGAAGGCCTGCTTCTGCTGGAAAATAAACAGGTATGTACAAAGCCAGTGTCCTTAACCAACAAGCACGCAATATTTTAATTTAGAAAAGAAATGAAGAACAAAAAGATTCAATCATCACATTCAGATTAGATATTCTTTCCCCCTATTATTACAGGTCTCCTCTTTCATCAAGCATGAGTTCTGCAACATGATTTTTATGCAGAATTCTAGAGTGCAAATATGTAATGCTTGTAAGTACACCAAACTGTACCTTAACTTCACCCTTTTTAAAAAAATAGAGCTAAACACAAGAAAACAGTACACAACACCTCATTAAGTTCTTAAGTTTTCTACAGTGATCATTTTATCTTTCTTTTGGATGACATTGTTTATTGTAAGACATAGTTTTTATTAAATACACTGTAATACAGGAGACTTCCCATGTCATGTTGAGAGAAGCTGGTCACATGATTCACAAACAAAACTTTTAACACTGTTACCTAGGCATCACTTCAAAATCAGCCAAGATGCAATGAAACTTTTAAAGCAATGACCTGTTATAACAAACTGCAAAACAAGAACCACTAAATATTTCCATGGAGACATCACATTGAAAAAGAAAAAAGAAGGAAAAACAATAGCTCTACACACCAGGTCACAGTTTGGTGACAATATAGAGATTTGTATTTATAGGTAGATATCTTCCTCTTTACCTTATGTGACTAAGAGAGTGATATCCAGAAATGCATGTATATACATAACATATAGGTGGAGAGTGGGGCTGGGACAAATATTTCATAATTAATTGAGTCTCTCTCTACTGGTGATTCAATTAAACAACAATGTTGAATTAAATTACTTGTATATAAAACATTCTTAGCTGCTTTTCTTTAAGTTACAGGAAGATACATATAAGCTGCATGATATAGGCCTCTGGAAAGATTTGATTTGACCTCTGTTTTCTCACATATTCCCAAAAGTGGCCTCACTACTAGCAGCTTCTATTATCCTTGCCAAAAGTGTTCAGTATTTATAAAATACCAGTTGGTCATCACTCAAAACCTTCTACGAGCAAACAAAATATCCCCACAGACCTGGTCTAGAATGCATAGACGAAAAAATAACACACCCATCATATACCATTTCTTCTCCTGAGACATATGTTTAAAAGATGGCAAAATAGTCACTTGGTTGCTATTGTGAAGTTCACAGTGTTCTCCCTGCAACATGTAGACTTTTTTTTGCTTCATATTTGTGATGAATGTAGCGCATTACTCCACCCCATGCAAATAAAGGTGTTTCAACTAAGGCTCTAAAGGACCTCTTGATTCAAAGCAGCAGTAGTTTATCCCAGCCCTCACAACAAGAAAATACAACTTTTTGTGCTATCAAAACCTTAAACTTTGATTAGAAACTCCAATCTGTTCCCTCCTCACTTCTCTCTCACGTTCTATAGCAGTATTTATAGCAGGATTTGAAATTCAGTTACAGGCTGCAACAACCCAGAGACAGACTTGTTCTAACACATATGCATTGTAATTTAGCCATCCAGTGACCCAGTCACTTTATTGGTTATACCTTTTTAAAGTCATTTATAAAAGTCTACATTAACCACAACAAAAACAATCTCACAGAAAGGAGGGGAGGGTTACAGAGAGAAAGAAGTGAGAGAGAGAAAGGAGAAAAAGAAGTATGGAAGAAAAGAGAAAGAAGGAAATTATAAGGAAGGATGAAAATGAAAGAGTAAAAAAATAAGCAGCTACATGATTGTAGACAATATATAGGAGTACCATTTTACAAATGAAAAATAACTAAGTCCTTTTTAAAGAGTAAACTCTGTCATGAATCATGGGGTGCTGTTGCTTCACAAGCAGCTGTTCCCCACAGTCAGTAATGAGCTCTGCAGATCTACTGCAAGTGAAGGACAGAGGGTGGCAAATGCTGCTATCATTACTGCTAAATTTTGGCATTCTCATTGTCTGACAAGTTGTGTTGCAGTCTGAATAGTCCAGCTCACTCTTGGAATTACTTCATTACTGCAGTTGAGTATAAAATGCTAATGGAGCAGCACTGGTATTCTAGGACAATAAAAAATGTTAGCACAAACCCAGAAATTATGGTAAAACAAACTTTGGATTCTCAGTTCGGAAATATGTCTGTTCTTTTCATTGTGAGAAATCAATAAGTGAACTGAGAATGGAAGAAATTATTTATGCAATCATCTGGGGAAAAAAGTGCTTATTATATCTCTGGTATATCTCTGGTATTCTTGCACTGCCTCTGCTGCACACCAGTTAAGAAGTTTAATCATTCAAACAGAGAAACAAATTAAAAAAGGAAAAAATATTTTGATTAATCAGCAGACCTTATCAATTTATTAAAAGAACTTTAACCATGATGTGTAATAATGTAGGTGTATGCAAATTTATACATATACACACAGCCCATACATAATGTGCATGCATGTCTGCACATATATAAATAAAATACAACAGACATAGGCATACATGTATATGCTATGTGTGTATATATATATATATATGCCATATGCAAACACATATATAATAAATATTATATATATGATCAGTTCATAGCACAATCCAGGAAGTCTTTAAATGAGCCTGATTGTCATATTTACTCAGTGTACACAATTCAGCTGACAGTGCAAGCATGATGAATATGCACATATACTCACCCTTCATTGTGACTTGAACACATTTCTTCCTCTTCACTGCTCATTCTGCTACATCTACCCACTTTTTCATGATCAAATGCAAACTATGTATAGCTACTGTCTATAGCTTGTCTACTGTGATTATACATCTTATGCACTATCAAGAACATTAATGATACAGGTCAGGTTATCCACACCAGTAGTTCTGTAGAACATTTGGTCCTTTAGAATTTTAACATACTATGTTATTGCACAATGTATTGTAACACTATTTATTCTCTGAAATTACTCTAATATTCTCACTAGTAAATCAAGAAGAAGATGCCACTAAGTACAATTTCAGGGTTTTTTGGTAATTTTTGGTATACATTCTTTCAGTGCTTGAAAAACCCACCAGTTTACTTTCAGGCTGGAGCCTGCTTTCCAAGAAGCATCATCTCAGATGCCCTTCTGCTCATAAGAAACTAATACAGAATACAGAAGGTAGAAACTCAGCACCCCCCTCCACCACCTGCAGCTTCTTCCCATTGCACAGTAAAAGTGGACTCTGACACCTTTCTCTCACACAATCGCTATTTTGAAAATCAATTGCAAATTATTTTAAAATGCAATGTTTATATTCTCAAAAGAATGGGTTTCACTGGATGCTCAATTTTTATCTAGCTTCCTGTGTGAACTTCCAGGACAATCTAGATAAAATCTTAAGGCCCATTTTGTAGGAATCTTCCTCTGGCTCTTTTCTTCTGTTTCCAGTTCAGTAGTGGTTAAGAAATAACATGGTTAAGAAAAAACACCAAGTATGGCTTTATAGTTATACTGTCATGTTTATTTGTAATGCTGCCTTTTCAGTGATATTGAGAAGGGTAAAACTGTTTTCTTTTGAAAATATTCAGAATTCCTACAAGCTAGGTTTGAAAGCTTCTGAAGGAAAAACCTAAAGTGCCTCAATAAATAATATATGCAAGCAAATTATATATTAAATGTGCTACGGGAATACTTACAAAAATAAAATGTTTAATTTATTAAATAAAATATCCCCAACGCAAAGATGAAGGACTAATTTGATCTGGCTCATATAAATCAGAAATAACAAAAAAACAGAAAGAAAGATCATTTTTTTGCAGTAATACCCCCTCACAGAGGGAGGCAAAAGTCTTGAGGAAAAGGTAAGGTATGTTATAATTTGAAGGAATTAATATTAAAAATAATCCTAACTCTAAATTTGAAATTGTCGACTTCTGGTTTGAAAAATAACAAGTATGCCCATGCAGCTATCATCAGTACAGTGACCATGCAAATGCTGACAATGCCAATCCAACTAAAAAGAAATTACTTAAGAAAGAGAGAGTGTAGGTAATGACAACAGTAGTACCAACACAAATACGGTGCTCAGGGTGTTTCCACTCCGAATAGTAAGCCATAACCTCAGAGTAATTTGTTTTCTCTAGAGATGACTATCCCCTGCCATGGCTCAAATATAACTAGTAATCTCTGTGCTTTAGATAATTCATATTATACTAGCCTATTTTATCTGTAACATTGCAAAGCCATTTAAGAATGGCTAATGTTCTCCATTAGCCCCTTCTAATGAAATACATGTTATATCATTATGAGTTCACTATGCCTTCTAGTGTAGTGTACAAGAAGAGTGATAGGATCTGCACAAAGGGTATTAATCAGCAATGACCATGCAGAGTTTTGCTTGCATGGTTGAAAAAAAAGATTTGAGGAAGGAAGGAATATGCTGTTGGACAAGCACAGTATAAGATACAACTGCCCCAGCACCTATAGCTTGTCCTATCTTATCAAAGTCTTAGTTTCAACATGTGATCCTGAAATTAATACTGTACATTAATAAGACTAGCCTCAGCCTTTATTAAAAAAGACTAGCTGGAGAACATTTTTATACCAGTGGTATGACAATATCCTACTAGAAGACAAAAAAAGGGCACATGTTTACTTCATTGTGTTGTAAAGTAATTGTGTGAAGTGCAGGCAACATCTTTTTTCTCTTTAACGTGTATCTGGCAATGAAAAGTGCTGGCAAAGCACCTGCTTGAACAATCCTTTCAGTCCTCAGAAAGACTCTTCAGGGAAAGTGCTAAATTCCCTCTTGCCTTCCATCAAGTCATTTTAGTGTTTTTTTTGTGGCGCTGGATGCCATCAGATCCCCTAGTTGCTCCATATAGTATATTACACAAGTCTTCTCTCCATCTGGTTTTGTCTCTGCATATGCTTTATGTAGAGAACACCAGTCTTCTTTTTCCATCCACATGCCGAAGCACAAAAATTGAGGTGAATCCATAGAAATTCCCAATAGCTGGACAGCAGAAATCACCAAGATCAAGTCAGATGTATTTTTCCCTTTTTTCATCCACATCAAAGGCATGAATACACCAAGGCATTATTAGTTGTGGGCAAACTGAAGAGTCTGCTGATATAACAGATCAGGTTTTTAAGGCCTTTGTCTATGTAGAGTTATAATAATGCAGAAGCCAAATTGATTAGAAAGATAGGAGAGAAGAAAAAAAAAGATAGAAACAGAGGGAGAACAAGAGAGAAAGAGAGGAGATATGTCTCAATAATGTCTAAAAAGTCAGTACTGTGCCTACAGATGGAGAAGTGCACATTGCTTGCCCTTTGAAAGCTTCTCCGCAACTTCATCATTAATACTGTCAAAGAACACATTTTAATGGAGTTCAGCGTCAGTTGAACACATTAATTTCCACAGCCTATAAGAAGAAATGCTAGGAGACATTAGCCTAAAATATCCAAGTAGACTGGAGATGCCTTGGTCAAGTTCTGGAGGAGGGAATGGATCTCTTTGATGTTGAGCCTCATGTGAGGCTCCCGTTGCCAACAACCCAGCATCAAGTCATACACTTCCTTGGGGCATGTGCGAGGTCGCTGCAGGACTCGGCCTTGAGTGATGCACTCAATCACCTACAAGAAATCACACAGAAAGGATCAGCACACTTGTGACATCTAGGGAGGGGGAATGTCCATAGAAGAGCTAACCACTAATTGCCACAGCAGCCTCACTGGTGGCAGTCACCCAGCCAACTCTGCCAAGGGGTACATTTCTAGATAAATGCATGAGCAGCAGTACGCAATCTGGAAAATTCACTACACGTTGTCAAGAAGCACTATCTTCACTGATGTCAAGTTCACCTATATTGCCTCTTCTTGCTCTTAAGAGAATGATGGCCAGGAAATAATTTGCTACCTCCTCTCTATACCCATCTAAAAACATCTTGTCTCAGATTGAGTCTAAGTTTTCTTCCTCTTCACACACAGCAGTAGAACCTCTCCTTCCTTCCCTCTTTAAACTTATGTGTACCACTGTGCCTGAAAATCAAGAAGGCTCCAGTGGATTCAAGAATGTTTTTAGACAATCATTTTGCAACAATGACATGTATAGTATGGAACTGAAATCACCCAAAGTCTGATCAGGAGACAGCTTAGTTCCTTTCTCAATACTCAGAGCAGCTCCTAACACATACAAAGGAAAAAGCTAGAATGCCACTGGTATATTTCTGCTTGGGCAACTTTCACACATCCTGGGGAGAAATGGGTTAAATTCAACCACAAAGTTCATGAGAATCACTGGCACAAGGGATTTTGCCTTTACTAAATAAATTTATTGCTGTTCCTTCTTCAGAGAAGTTATACAATAAAGTTCCAGGCCTCTCAATTCTGTCTGAGAATGTATTCCACACACCTCATTGTTTGACAGCTGATACCATGGCTGTTTTCCATAGGTAAAGATTTCCCATAATACAACCCCCAGGCTCCAGACATCACTTTCTGTGGTGAATTTCCTGTACATGATACTCTCTGGAGGCATCCAGCGAATGGGCAGCATGGTGTGACCCCCAACCTGAGAAAAAAAAAAATGAAAGAGTCAGAAATAGTATCTCCAGATCTTAAAGAGTTTCAGGATGTTACATAAGCAGAATCCATATTTTAATTTTTTTCCAACTGGAATCATTCACTTTGACAAGCTTTTCAGAACTAAAAACTCCTCTACCCACAAGCAATAACCACTGCCATGACAGGCTTCTCAAAGACATTGCTTCTGAAGTGTAAACTCATCCTTAGCATTTACTTTTCACATCCTACCTAAGGAACAGGAAGGTATATAAAATTATTAACTAATTTAGTCTGCCAACCCACTTTAATTTAGGCCAGTTTTAGTCTCCATTTTAACAGTTAAGTCTTTACTCATGAAATGAAATCTGCTCTGCTGATTCTCCTAAAAACTAAGTGATATCAACTAAAATTGATAGAGCTGCAGATATGTACGCACACACATGGGTACAATGTCACTGGTCT